>CAUYQG010101374.1:0-17620 GCA_963574415.1 Tarsius wallacei | reverse complement strand
CTACCACGCCCGGCTAATTTTTTATTTATTGTAGAGATGAGGTCTCGCCAAGTTGCCAGGCGGGTCTCGAACCCGTGGGCTCAGGCAATCCACTCACCTCAGCCTCCCAAAGCGCGGGATTACAGGCTGAGTCACCGAGCCCGGCTGAGACATAACTTTTAAAAGTATCTCTTGTCCACATACAAAATTCAGTCATGCAAATCTCACACATTTCCCAATTTATCGCCTTCAACAATGACCAACTTCAGATACAGTTGAATTATATAGAAATTGCTTGGCTATAAGTCCATTATCGTTGAAATTTCCAAGGATATTTCAACTATCCATGGACATTTCAAATAGAAGAAAATTATTTATTAAAATATAAATTTATATAGACTCAGAGTCCAAAAGAATTTGTATTTTTGATTAATGAAACTGTTTGTTACTAATAATATGACAGAGATTGAAAAGAGACACATGCATTTTCAAAAATTGTATTTGACTTAAATTCTGTGAGCAATATGAAAGAGGATTACGTTTACAGAGCAGCATCTATCAGTGGTTTTACAGTCTGTAGATCCCTATGTGAATAAAGATAGTTGTGGTTTGATTCATTGCCATAGGTTTATTAATACCAGGTTTTACCTTAGGCTATTGGTTACAAGCCTGTTTAGCAGTTTTTATTCAAGGCAGATTAATACTCCTGACAGAGGGCCCTACTCATTGATGCAGTTTTGTGGCATCAACACAATTAACTTTCCTTCATTGCACATCAGTGGCATGTTAAGTTTTTCCTAACAACCTCTACGGATGCATATAATCTCATCACAATATATGAAGCATGTCCAATAAAAGGAACATTGATGGGTACTTTGGCTCAATATAGCAGCAAGATTTTATAGAGGCTGGACCAAAGAAGGTGAAATTTGATCATTAAAACATCATCCTGTTCCTGAGTCTTTTCCCAGTGGTATGGGCATGTTAGAAACCATAGATTGCTAAGAAGAAGTAAATGGAGAGATGCACAATTTGCTTTTTAAAAAAGTGGGCTTATGTTTTTACCACTAACTGAACCTCAGAATTTAAGCATACATTCCATTCATAGACCAGTTACAAAGTCCTCCACAAGTGAAGTGAGTTCACCAAACTGTCCCATGAATTTCACTGAGAAAATGTTAGAGTTCTTCACTTGTCTTGTATGGGTTTTACCTCACCACAATTTGCTTGTTTGTATGTGTGCATGTGTGTGTATTTATATGCTGTCTATTCTGTGTATATTTGCATAGCAGTTTGCTACACATGTTACTACTATTTGGCCATTTCAATCAGTATGCTAACTAAAGTTGTCCTAATGTATACAAATTCCATTACATGCAATTCTTTATCATGATATCTTTTAGCAACTTATTTATACATTTCATTTGGATTTGCAGACCAGTGCTTGTATTTTTCAGGTGGACATATGAAAGGTTAGAATGATCTTTTCAGTGCACCTTGTTTTAGCACTTCTGGGCTATATTGCAGCGCATAAATTTGTCCACCAATCTTTTCCTCCTGTAAATACATAGTTCAACCTCAATGATCCTAAAAATCCAACAGTATTTGGATTTTAAAAGGCACTAAACTATTGAAGCAGAAAAAATAAAGATGCATTCTGGAGGAGGGGGGCAGACAAGGGCAATAATTCAAAATGTTGACTCTTCTTCACTAGGACATCGGAGGTGGTGGTAGGGGAAAGGAAGCTGGGTTGCAAGATTTCATGGAGTTCAGAGGAATCCTTCCACTCGGAATGCCAGATGGTAGCTTACAGCAAAGCTCAGCCTGAATGTGAGAATCAGGCCTGAAGAAATGAGAGAGAAAGGATCTTGCTTCTGAGGAACACAGATGAGAAGAGAGGAAAGAAATAAAGATGATTTTAGGAGGAACTCAGCTTGATGAGTTCAGAGTTTTGGCAATAAAATACAAATAACAACTACTACAAATAACACCTACTACTCATTGTAACAATTTAGGGGTTAGGCAAGATAGAAATGAGGATTTCCATTTTACAAATGAAGAAACTGAAGCTCAGAGAGGTTAAATGACTTTCCCATTTAATCTGGTTCACACTGGGTTGCTTAGCTGGACTAACCCAGGGCTAAGACTTCTGGCTTACTCCTCTTTCTATACTTAATATTTGGAAATCCAAAATCTCCTCTTAATGAAGAACTTTAGGGAGGAAAATACAGGAAAGAACTAAGGAAAAAACAAACTGTTTCGAGGCTGAAGAGTAAGGAGACATTCCTGGAGGCTTTGAGTAGCAGAGCCAAGAATGTTACCAACAGCGGAACACCAGGAAGCCTGTTTGAGGGTGTCTTGAGTCCATTTTGTCACACTGCTTCAAAAGCTACTGTGATCTGTTGCAAAGAACTTTTGAAACCCACTGCTTTGATATATATGTAGTGTAGACCCAGTTACAAGAGACAAAACCACAAGACCTTTATCTGCACTTCAAAGTCAGCAAAAAATTATAAGTGTAGGTAATCTCCCAAATTGCCAAGCTAATTCTCAAAGCCCAATCCAAGATGATTTAGCCACAAATGGAAAGATGAGCTCTTCTCAAAAGAGGAAAAACATGTAACAAAACAGTACAGAATTTTGCCTAAAGGACAAGAGAGAACAACTAACAATGGGAGCTGAAAATCAACGGTTAATGTTTTGGTGTCTTAGACCATTATCCTGACCCAAATGCATTTCCATTTTAACTCAGTTCTAGAATTTTTATTGTTTAGACCCCAAGAGATTTCAACAGCTCTTAAGCAGGTTTCCTGGATCATCCAATCAGAAGTCCTCTAAAGTTTGGCAACATAAAGCCCAGCTTCAGAACACAGGTTACTTCAATTACTGTCTCAAGGGTCACTAAGTAACACTCCAAAGTTCTCCAAATGTCAAACAGGAGAGGACGTTAGGGGGCATTCCTCAGTGCATCCCTCCCTCAGGGCACTCAGGTCTTCCGAGGTATTTTACCTCCTTATCAGCATCACAGATTTTAACTACAGATCTGAACAGACTGGGATAAAAGGAAACACAACTGTCTCAAAACTCTCAGTCACTTTAACCATGGAAGCACTTAACTCAGAAACTTTAGGGAAGCAAATACTTTTCCAGAATGAGCATTTCAGTTATATCATGGTGCAACGTGTGATTTGAGCTGAAGAAAACACTAAAGCGAGCCGCTGTTGTCGATATTTAGTGGAATGTTATGCCATGGAGGAGATGCTATCAGCCTCCTAACACCAAAAGAAAATTCACGTATCACAGGGCTACTGAGATGAAGTAACACAGCCCCAGAGGGCACAGATTTCTGCTTTATGTAAATCAGAGCCTGTCACGGCATGCATGATTCACTGCTCAGGGTGTACTCTCCTGTGACGAATGAGTCCCGCTTAATTTGGCAGTGATTATGCGGGTTGCTGGCCCTCTAAACCCCTTTGAACTTGTAATTGCTGCTGGTTTAAATAATGAACATTAAGGGGAGTTGAATTCATAAAACCGTGGATAATTGCATTTTTCCCCCTTTCTCTCCTTTGTTTTGATGCAAGAGTATCTTCACTCACACACACATACACACACACACAAACACACACACAGGCACACACACACACACACACACACATACTTCTGAGGCCACTGATCACTGTATCATGCCAGGCTGCTATTGAAATAAACTGCAGTCTTATTCCAGGGTTGGTCCAAAAGGGCAGATTTGAGGTGGGGGAGGCATAGGGTGGGTGGCAGGGGGAGCATCTGGGAGCTGTGCAAGAGGAAGATCAGAAAGGCCTGGATGCTCTAAGAGAGGAGGAGCAATGAGCAATGACACTCATGAATATTCATAGCCAGTCACATCTGTAGCAGGCTCGCTTTCTACCTTGTTCCCCCCCTGTGCAGTGCAACATAGAGCACTGGTGCAAACAAAAGGAGGGAATTTTGCAGCTTCATCAGGCTCCAGATTTACTCATGGAGGTGAACTTTCTTTCTCTACGCTTTTTAATTCTGCATATGGATGTAAATTTTTAAAAGTCTATAGCAGGAGATATGTATATCCTTTTTTTTCTATAATGAAAGAAAGCCACCCCGTTCCCACATTCATGAAGAGTAAGAAATCACACGCTCCCAGGACACATGGATGACTCAAAGCCGGTCCTCCCTTTTCCCCTTCTTTTCCTAATAATTGGTAAAATCACCCCGCATTCTTTTTTGATCCAGGAAAAAACATTTTGATTTTATTTGGAGAAAAATGAAATGTTATTGATGGGGGGGGGGCAGAAGCCAAAGTTAGCCAAGTCAGCACGCCCTCACCCTCCCAGAAACAACAAAGAGTGAATGATAAATTTAGCAGCCTCATGTGCAGTTTTCAAACAACACTGCTGAGATTTATAGCTTCGCTGCTCCCATGGCAAACTAAGCTGCACACAGAAAGCTATCTGTTTTTGATTTCACTCTGTTTTCTCCAGTTTTTGTTCTTTTTTCTATTTGCAGGGTTTTTTTTTTTTTTTAACTCTACATTTTCTTTTTCCTGGTGTGAGTCGAATATCAAAGGCCAGTGCTATTGGTAAGCCTCCAGTCTGCAAAAGCCACTCAATGGGATGTTATTAAGCCTGCGTCACAACATGGCAGACAGTGATTAATAGCAACTGTATCAACGGTAGCAACTTAAAAAAAAAAGTCCCTCCAGCAGCTCAAAAAGGGATCAGTGAAGTAAGAATAAGAAACGTCTGCAAGAACCCAGGGTCTAAAATGTTCTTGGAGAGTAAAGCACACTGGGGTTGTGTTCAACAGAAAGAAAAAAGAAATTCCTACTATTATGCATATAATAGGAATTTTGCCTTTAACTAAGTCACTTTTACTTTAAAAAGCTGCACATTAATTTAAAATGAAGTCTGTGTACAACATAGGAATCATTTTATTGATGTAATGGTGTCCCCCAAAATAACTAGCAGATGGATTCCCACCCCCTCAATGAAACACTGAAACAAGTTGCAGAATTGTCAAAATTTTATCGTGAAGGCACACACTCTATAAAAAGGTTGATTTAAGTGAATTGTAAATTTGCTTCATTGCACAATATTTTTCTAAAATTATAACCGGAAAGTATTCTCTGTTTAATTTTTTAGCATATCCTTTCACAAAACACATCTGCTGTGAAGTATCTCTACTTTGTGCTAACTGCTTTTTAACAAACACACACTTGACACTATGCCATCTAATTTTATTGGGGTAAAAAAGTGCATTCCCTTCCTTCCACCCTGTCCGCTACAAAATTTTGACTTGTTTCTGGAGGGGTAAACTGATGGAAAATAATATGATTATTTGAACACCAGATGCAAGTGATACATAAATGGTTAAAGAAATGAGGAAGAATGGAAATGCAGTTAAACCAGACAGTCCAAGAGAACATGTGAAGGAATGAAGTGGCTGAAACTGGGGAGAAAGAACAAACATCTACAGAAAGTGTGCCAGATTATGTCTAATTATTAGGAAGATGACAAGCAGACTAAAACAAGAAAAATACCACTAACTAAAGTCTGTTATGAGGTAGGCCAACCTCAGAAGGGATGGAGGACTGGGTACACTCTTAGCTCTGAAGGAAAATGGAGATGGTCTAGTTACAATCCAAGTTCTCTTTTTATTCCTCACTTACTTCTGTCTCACACCCTTCTTTTGTGTTCGACCAGGAGAAATGAGATTCTATGATTCTCTGGTGTTTAGGACAGAGGTGAGTCAATAACATGAAACATTTTGAATGTATTTTACCTTCAAAATCGTTATGGAAATTTGTAAAATGTCTCCTCCCCCTTAAAGGGCCAACATAATAAGGACAGCCTTCCCCAGGATTTAATGCACTGTTTTGCCCTTGCATTATCTCTTTTGTCTATCCTGGCAACCCTAGGAGGAAGCATTATTATTATCCCTATTTTGTGTGTGTGTGTGTGTGTGTGTGTGTGTGTGTGTGTGTGTAAGGATTCATATTCATTGGTTCAAGTATAGTAACTAAAACTTGCTAAACATGCATTTCACACTAATTGGTCACATTTCCATTGGTAAAAGTTAAATAATTTGCCCAAGGCAACTCAGGTAGTAAGAGATATTGAAGTCTTATCCAAACTTCCAAGTACTCTATAATCACTATTTTCTTTATACAATTTGGAATGAAAACACTGACACACACACACACACACACGCTCAAAATATCTTACATGTTAATCTTCATGGAATCATAGAGAGCAACAAAAACCCAATTACTGGATCCAGCTCATATCTAAATGATATAAGGAATGTTCTTTCACTTCTTCACAGCATAGTACCTTCTATATGTGTTTCAGAAGAAGGGAAAATGTGGCTAGTTAATCAATAATACCCACATTAACTACTTTATATTTTAGATTTATTATATTATGGAATGTCAACCTATTGGGCTACTATAAATTTTTCAAAGTAGTGTTAATTTTGTAGAAAGTATAAATAGTAACTATATCTGCAAAACAAATTCTTATTTCACTTACAAAATTGAGTTATGAGAACAACATCTATATAGGCTAATTTTTAGTCTGAGTGTTAAGGGTAATTTAGATATTTTTAAATACCCAAGAATCCAAGTAGGCTTTCACTCATTCATTCATGAACAAGCAAATCAATCCAAAAAGTTTCCTTACAGTACACCAGTACAACAGAAAAAATATATGTGATCAAGAGGGAAAAATGATTATAATTTGGTGGCTCCACTAATAGCAGCGAGTACAACACACATAATACAAAACTTCCAATTAGCCTCTGCTTCGCTTTTAAAAGCAGGCTAGGGGGTCGGGCACAGTGGCTCACACCTGTAATCCAAGCACTTTGAGAGGCAGAAGGATTGCTTGAGTCCAGGAGTTCCAGATAAGCCTGGGCAATACTGAAAGACCTCATCTCTACAAAAAAATTAAAAAATTAGACAAGTGTAGAGGTGCGTGCTACATGGGAGGCTGAGACGGAAGGATCACCTGAGCCTGGGAGGTTGAGGCTGTGTTAAGTCGTGATTGTGCCACTACACTCCAGGCTGGGTGACAGAATGAGACCTGGGCTCAAACACACACACGCACACAAAACAGGAAATAGAGATGAAAAGTTTCTGGAGTACTGCAGCCCGATCGCTAATGGTTAAGCACACTCTGGATAATGACTGTCCCAAACATCACCCAGCAGGCCAGGTCAGACACTAAAGGTTCCACACTACATTAACTCCAGCTTCAAACCAATGGGACTATGCTCAGACCACCCACAGCTATAATTTATGTCATGGAATGAGGGTTTGAAGGAAAAGAAAAAGAGTTTATTAATGAGTACTAGCCTTGTTCAAATGAGGTAGACTGCTTTACATACTCTATTTTATTCAGTCCTCCTCCACCCTGACAATCCTACCCATTTTACAGGTGAAGACTTAGAGACGATAAATAACTTGTCCAAAGAAACAGCACTAATGAGTAGCCTCCCGTGAATCAAACCAAAGTCGACCTGAACACAAGCACTACACGAGATATTAAGACACTCTTTCTTTCACTCTTGTATGCAGTGGACGCACAAGGACTGAAGATCATGGCAAGTCATTGTCAAGCTTTGGCACTTTTACTTCCATTTTGTTTACCACCCCCTGCCCCTTCTCCTTCATTCTGGCCAAGCTCTGTCAATAGAATATGCATTGTATTTACAGTATACAGATGACAATTTTATTTGGGAGTATTTGGGAGTCACAGCTTGTTCTAGAATCATCACAACAACACTAATTCTATTAAATTGCACAATATCCAGGAATTTAAAGTGACCGACTCTCTAGGTCACTCATGAGGATAAATATAGAGCCCCAAAGAGAAAGCAAATATCTGGTGTGTGCACGTGCATATGGCGCTGTCAAGGGTAGGGAGAACAGGGGCGGAGAAGGGGCAGACAGCTGCACATTGTGAAGGGCAGGGCCCAACAGCAGGTCCTGGTCTCAGGTGCTGCCAGGTTCGTTCCAACTGCTCACAGTGTGGGTTTCAAACATAATCCAAACAGAAGTGACAAAATCCAAAACCACAGGAGCAAACACTGGCTTTCAAGTGCTGTGGGAACAGAGACATTTGTTTAAGTAACCACTGTTTTAAAATTGCATACATAGTAACACCAAAATAAACAGCTTGCGATGCTGTTTATTTTAAGATACACAATAGTAATATAAAGTGTGGCGTGCCCCAGATCCGGGGAGCTCGAACATAATTTACAGTTGTAGAAAGCCCTACGAGGACTCCACTACACACCAGGACTGTCTACTTCCTGATTAGATAACAGCGAAGGTCAGAACGCCTTGCTTTTTGTGCAGCAAAGAGCCAACAAGCCACCACAAAGACCCTGCTCCTCTGGCTCGCTGTGAATTATGAATCGAATCCTGTGGAGAGTGGGGTTTGCCAAGTCTCCTCTACAAAGCGTGTATT
This sequence comes from Tarsius wallacei, assembly GCA_963574415.1. NCBI lineage: Eukaryota > Metazoa > Chordata > Mammalia > Primates > Tarsiidae > Tarsius > Tarsius wallacei. Next base: position 9,155 of record CAUYQG010101374.1, on the reverse strand, counting down.
AATCACAGGTCCTGAGGAGGGGTCAAGAGCACAGTCTGACAGACCAGGGAATGAGCCTGGTGTGCTGACCTCACTTCCCTCAGTCCTTCCCCTCCCCGATCTCAAAACCAACTGAAGAAGGAAAAGAAAGAGAGAAGAAAAAAAAAATCTGAAAATACACAAGCTGGTTGGGCGCTGAAGCATATGTAAAACTGAACTCTAAGGAGAAACAGCTAGATCAAACAAACCTTACACATGATCAAAATAAGAACTCAATGTGTGGCTTATTTGAGCCAACTGAATAGTCCTCCCCACACCTTCTTTGCTCCTCCCTCCTGCCTCCATCCAAGTGCTTTGGGGAAACTCTTGAGGGACCTTTATTTTGGATTCTCTACCTCAATCTTCGATAGTATTCTAGAGAGCTTTTATTACTGCCTGAGACTAGCAAAGGCCTGTAATACTAATGGCATTACTCTTGGCATTCTGATCTTTTTGCTTTGTCTCACCACATCTTAAGTTAACTTGCCTCTCTGCCCTCACCCTTACCTGCTCTGTCGTGGGAAAAAAGCAGAACAAACAAACAAACACTAAAACCTTTTGATCTTTTCCACACACATAATTCCATATCCTTGACTTTTTGAAACGTGTTTTGTCCTAGAATATTGTTTCCCTAAAACTTCTTTGTATGAACTGAATTGCATCCCCCTAACTTTTGTGTTTTGAAACCTTAATGCCTAATATAATTGTTATTTGGAGAGAGCACATTTAGGAAGCAACTAAGGTTAAATGAAGTCATAAGGGTGGGAGTCCCAATCCAATAGGATTGGTGGCCTGAGAAGAAGAGGTGGAGAGAAAACTCTCTCCCTGTGTGCACACACAGAGGAAAGGTCATGTAGGGACAGTGATAAGGCACTGTCTGCAACACAGGAGAGAGTCCTTACCTAACACCAACCCTACTGGCACCTTGATCTGAGACTTTCCAGCCTCTAGAACTGTGAGGAAATAAATTGCTGTTGTTTAAGCTACCCAATCTATGGTATTTTGTTATGGCTGCCCTAGCTGATTAATACTTCTGAAGTCACTCATTATTTCTCCTTATCAGTCCCTCTGGTTTCAGGGACAATAGGCTAGACTGTTCTCTCTTTCCTTTCCTCTCTTATTCCTGCCCTACCTAAGACTTTTCAGCCACCTTTCTTATCAATTCCACAGCATTTGCTGTCAATCCTCTCCATCTATTGTTAAGAGAAGAATGTTGACCTCTAAGCCACTCTCACTTTCCCCTGGAACATCCGTACATGCTAGAACGTTCTTCTCCATCTTATCACTTGCCCCTACTTTCTAAGGCTTTGATATGTATGACAAAGGCCCTTCCAACATTTCACCTCTCTTAATTCTAAGATCATCCATTTCAACTTTACCAGCTTGAAACACATCAAGCAGAGATGTTGCACCTCCAAGATCACAGATCCTAAGGTGCTCCTTCCCTGCTTGTCTGTTCTCCCTCTTAATTTGCACCTGAAATTGCAATTCCTCAGTGGACTTCCAGCCTTCCCAGCCTACTTTATTACTCCCCCTTATTCAGGATGTTTCTTTATTAAAATAAGATTTATATCCTGTATTATAAATACAGTACCCATTGTATTGGGATATTTTGAACTTAAAAAGTCAAAAAGTCACTCAGATCTTACTACCTAAGGATAATCGCTCATATTTTCTATGCATATATCTGTATATATTTTCTTTTACAAAATTAGAATTATGTTATATATACTGTCATATCTGTTTTTGTTCAACCTGCAATACAAGAAGCAATTTTCCCATATCTCAAAATATTTTTGAGAATATAATTTTTCACAATAAGTAGTTCATAATATTTCATAATAGCCTCCTATAGTTGGGAATATAGGTGATTTTCTATGTCATAAATAATATCTTTATATACAAATTTGCATTATTTTCATGTACTTTTAAAATTATTCCTGCATGATTAATTCTTAGAAACTGAATTACTAGCTCAAAGGATAAGAACATGTTTTGTTTTTCAAATATAGTGCTAGTTTAAATTCCAGAAAGACTATGCCAATTTTTATAGTCATTATTAAGTTAGATATTTCCTTCTACCCTGGTTAGTGCTGGACATTATAATGTTTTTATTCTTTCCTAACTTCTATCAAACAAAAATTTTTTGCTGCTGATTTTTAATTTATTTGGTTGTTAAAAACATGGAACATTTTTAAAATGCCTACTAATCATCTGCATTTCTTCTTTTGTGAATAGACCCATTTGTCTTTGTCTTTTTACTTTTTACCCATTTCATTTTTTTCCTTACTGATTTGTATAATACTTTATTTATTAGAAACACTAATCCTTTGCCTATTATATAATGTTGCACATATTTTTGTTAGTTTAATGTTTAATGTTTGCCTTTATTTATGGTGTTTTCTTGCCATTCAAAAGCTCTTAATTTTTATTTTTATTTTATTTAAGATATCACTATTTTTCTTCATAATTTCTTTGCTTTTATGCTCTGAAAACATTTCACTAAAGAAAGGAAATAGTCACATCTACTTCAAAAAACTCTTAAATGTGAATCTTATTTTGATGAATACTACTTTTCTTTTCTTTCTTTCTTTTTTGAGCTGGGAGTCTCACTCTACTATTCAGGCTAGAGTACAGAGGCACCATCACAGCTTACTGCAGCCTTGATCTGCTGGATCAGGCTGACCCCTTCATCTCAGCCTTCTGAGTAGTTGGGACTACAGGTGAGTATCACCACACCCAGCTAATCTCTTTTTGATTATTTGTAGAGACTAGGTCTTCTGTGTTGACTAGGCGGAATTTTTTTCCAAAAATAGTTAAATCATTCAAAAACTATTAATTGAATGACTTTTTTGTTTCTCAACTGACTTGAAATGATACTTTTAAAACTAATAAATTTCTCCATATATTTAGGTTGGTTTGTAGATTCTCATTTTGTACAAATGATCACCTTGCCTATTTCGTCAGCCAGTGCTATACCATGTAGCTTTATAATGCATTTTTAGCAATATTCAGTGCAGGGCCTCTCTCATTTTTCTTTTGCAAAAATGTCTTGACGTTTTTTAGTTGTTTCATTATTCAGATGGACTTTAGAACTGTTTTTCTGTCATGATCCCAGGAAAGAATATCTCATTGGAATTTTTACTTACTGGTTCTGGTTTGCCATTTCAAAAACTCCCTAATGGTCTTCCTCTCCTCCATGTTGTCAATCTCAGGCTTAGGTTTTCCCTGGTGACTGCTTTTGCCCTCTTGCTCCTGGGTCTTGAGCATTGCCTAAGATGGAATGAGACGCTGTGGAGAGCGTCCATCCAGTCTCTTTGCTGTGCTATTGTGCCTTCCTATCTCACTGTCATTATACTCTTCACAGTTCTTAGTCATCCAGTTACGGGGCTCTTTCCTGAACTCCCTCAGCTTTCCTCCTGCCTTTATAACATGTGTGTGTCTCCTCTGTTTCTTTCCACCCGTTCTTTGGCCCCATCTTCACTAGCTGCCTTTCCTGGAATCTTGCATTACCCATCATCATTCTCTGTAACCCCCCAACCCCACACACACACCTATACCTCCATCTCTCTTGTGGACCTCTCCCCTCTGTTGATGCATCTGATACACCTGAGACACCTTTGCTAGAAACCCTGCCACCCCCACCCCCATGCTTGTCTTCTGTTCTTCCTTTGTTTCCTCCTGACTTTGCTTTCTTACTCACCAGCCTGGAGAATTCAAAGGTAGACTGTGACTCCCCAAGTGCCAAACCCAAAGGCTTATTTTGAATCATCAGTGTCCTTGATCTTTCTACAGAACCTACTTCCTCTACTTTGAAACTCCATCCCTCTTCACATGATCTGACTGTGCTCCTTCTGTTTTGATGTCTTTATCTCTTCTCAACTTTCTCTCTTCCACTCTTTAAATTGAGTCTCCAAAAAGACCCTAATCCCTTTCTCCCACTGCGCTTTCTTTTCCTAGCCTTTATCCAATGCCATGGGATCAACTATTATTTCTACAAAGATTAGCCCCAATGCTCAAACTATATAGTGCCACCATTTCCAACCTCCACAGAGGTTCCCCCACAAGAATATCTGGCTAGTGAGTCTAAACCTTAAGGCTTCAATATACCTTTCCAAGCTTTCTTTACTATTCTCCCATTCATATTCTGTGCTTCAGTTTAAAGAGCAGTAACATCTGTAGATCTCTGTATGTAGCATCAAAGAAAGACTGATTAAGCATCCAGATTGAAACTATCTACAAAGAAAAATAACCCCACTGATCTCTTGCTTCAATGGGATGATTCTCTGTCTAGTATCAGATTCTACCTTCCTTAAAATGGGCCTGAGAGATTGCCTGTGAGATGTAAAATGGTTCTTCCCCAGCAGCTTGACCAGGATCAAAAGTGGCAGGCTAGCAGACCAGCTAGTTCTCAGAATAAAGAGTTTATGGACAAAGAACAAAGATGCCAGATTCTCAAAAAGCTTGTTCCAAAGCTGTAATAACACAAGTGAGAGTAAGCGTATTGTGAGATTAGTTTGCAATTGTCCAGTTCTTTCTCTTAAGTTTGAGTATATAAATTTCCAAAAATTGCTCTCACTCATGATGTCACTGAAACTGTGTCACAGTATGAAAGGTGTGCAAGGTCTTTTGCCCTTCTTATTGTATATATTGTGCTTTCTGTAGGAATTTGATCCCTATTCCAGACTTAGAGTAAAAGAAACAAGTATAATACTTGTCTTTCAGGAATGTTTCACCCATATCCAAGTTCAGGTTTCATGGAGTTAAGACAGAGCAAGTTAATTATTTCAATGGATTAGATGAAAGCATTAATGGATATCATTTTATATTTGCATAGTATTTTGCCCTTTTCAAAGGGCTATTTCTAACCTTAGCTAACCCTCACAACACTGTGAAAAAACAGGCACTCAGATAAATTAAGTGACTTGCCCAAGATAACCCAAAAGGCTTGCTGAGCCCAGGACCCTGGTCAAGTCTTCAGTTTGGTCCTAACTCCACTGCCTCTGGTATATAACTTTATGAATAGTAGGGATTTTTCACTGTGCTCTGAAATGCTTGTTTGTTTTTATAAATACATAGCATTAACAGGTTGTCCTCACTATCTAAAAGTAGGAAAATCACTGACTGTTTAAATGAATTACAAACATTTCCACTGTCTGCTCCAAAAGGGTCCAACCATAGATTTGTGAGAACTTAAGCACACTCCTTTTTTATGTAATTGATTATATATACATTTCAAATAAGTATGGGGGAATTGGGATAGTCACTGACAAAATAGTACAAATATTTAAGAATCAAAGCATTACATCACTTTTTTCTTCAAACTTCCTTTGCAAAAAATAAAAATCAAACTATTTTTAAAGGATTGCCAGACTGGTGACAAAGGTCGAATTAAAATTGATGCCTTTCCACATGGTCATATTTGATTATCACTTAAGCGGTTTACCAGAAAACATAAAAGCTTCAGGATTAAGCTATAAGAGGGGTCTTTATCAAAGTACCATCAAGTAATCAGTGAGATTTTTGTCACACTGCTCTAAATTTATGGCTTCCCAGAAACTAACGCAAAAACTGAGCCTATAATTGACTAATAATGACTCCATATTCCCATGCTCTCTTACCACTTTTTTTTTTAAAATTCACTGTGAGGCAAGGTTTAAAACAAGTGTAACAACTCATAAGCTGCCTGCAGGTATCTTGAAACACTGAAATGGAACCTATAACTTTTCACCATGGGGAAAAAAATAAGGCTGCTTTTATAGAGTTCCAATGTGCCACCAAATCTACAGGGAATAATCCAGCATTCATCTCTTCTATTGATAAAAAGCCTTTTTCTTTAAGGAAAAAAAAAGTGTAGCACCACCCCAGTGCACTTGTGTTCTTTTTTGTTAGCATATGACAGGGTCATGCTATGTATTCTGGTTAAGAAAAAAAGCCATTTTCCAATTGTAGTGGAAGTATCCCTTTTTAAGATATGAGTTACAGAATTTCCAGATATTTCTTAATTCTAGAGTATTTGTGACTGTAGGGAATGATGCAAAGAGTAAAAACAAAAAATCTAGACAGTTACATTTTAATGTGATAACTGTGGTATTTAATTAAGGGCAGAAACAAGATTTGGTTGCAGGATTAGCAAGAGTAGGTCTTCATTACCTGGCTATGTTAGGCAAATCAGGTATCAGTAACTTTGGAAGGGTGGCTGGAAGAGGGCTGACTACTGCCCCATGTTAATCTTCTATAATTCTCAGAATAACTAGATAATAATATTTTCCTCATTTCTTGTCGTCTTAGAATCCCACGACAGTACCTCTTGAGTTGTAATTTTTGTGTGTGTGGACAATCAAGTCAGATTCAACAAATATTCATGTTATCTATTATAACCAAGAAGTAAAACTATAGTTTAAGAAAAATTATCTGCCATTATGTTGTGACTTGACAACGTATCCACTATTAGATAAAAACAACTTAAATTAGTTCTGGCAGATTTGGGACTTGGCAGTTCAGAATATGAATAGCAAATGTAAAAGCATGAAAATGGCATTACTATTATGTTTTAAGAGGATAATACACCTTTAAAGGGTGCCAGTGATTACTTTGCATACTGTAAACAACTGCTGCCAATCAACTTAGAAAGTGGCATGCAGCACATAAATGTAATAAGGCAAATTCCATTCAACCAACCTAATGCTTCCTACCCAAGTCACTGTTTCTTAACAGGAGAAATAGGGCTGGATATCATCTTTACACTTCATAATCTGTTCCAAATTGCAAAAACAGACTACAAAAAAACAGCATGGAGAAGGCAGGACATTTCCAGGAGTCCTCTAAAATCTGTGCAGTAACACTGTCTAAGTCAAAATTAGTCCTGAACGTTAAGGTCACGTTATGACCCTATCCTGCAGCAAAGCTGAGGGACAGTCAGTGTTCTCATAACCCAGTCAACCTAACTTTTAATTTCCAATAACTCCACTTCTCCATGGAATATATTTGCAAACTGTGGTCATGTGGAATGAAGAAATGGAAATTTTCCCTATGATCTGAATGAATATTCAGGGATTTCACTAAACAGCATTTAATGGCACTCTATTCTTGGAGTTCTTAAATAGCTGAATATTCAATATGCACATGCCTTCTATTTTCCTTTATTCAAGGGTCCTCAATTCCCCATCTCCTTGAATTCTTTAACGTATTTTTAAACAATTATACTTCGAGTGATATTTTATGAAATTGGGTGCTAAACTTTGAACTAATAATTATTTTAGTTTCTTTTTGATGGTAATTTAATAAGCATTTTATTCTTCAACTCCCACTCAATTACTTATTTTTTTTAAAGTAGACTTTATTTTTTCAGATTAGTTTCAGGTTCACAGCAAAACTGAGAGAAAGGCACAGAGATTTACACATACCATCCCCACCTCCACACATACAGCGCCTCCCCCGTTATCAATACCCCCTACCAGTGTGGTACATTTGTTACAGTTGGTAAATCCACACTGACACTTCATTATCACCCAGAGTCCATAGTTTACATTAGGGTTCACTCTCAGTGCTGTCCATTCTATGGGTTTGGACAAACATACAATGACATGTGTCCACCATTAAAAAATCTTCAGTGTCCTGCCCATCAATAACTTGTTTTTAAAATGTGTCTTTTAGTAGCTCATGATCTGGGAGGTAATTTTCTTAGTCTATCTCAGGTGATCTTCTTTTTAAATGGGATTGTCTAATGTACTTTGAAATGTCTTAACATGTCTTAAAATGTTTTTGCATCAAGAAGACTATGCATTTCATCACCCCCATAAAAGCCATTGCACCATCACTGTACCAGCGACTTTACGTCAATGTCATTCAGAACAAAGCCTGCTAAGTCCCAAACACATCAGTCTTCCCCATGCAGAAGCCCTGATAATCTAATTCTAAATACCAAATTGGGACTACAAGTGAAAGGTTATGACACAGCAGCATGCAGTTTTTTTCCCCCTCAAGACAGACAAAGTAAATTCAGTTGCAATTTTTTTTTCTTCTAGAGGAGTTTCTAGGATTCAACACAACATTAAATTTTTGGCCTGTCTCTTTAATTTGAGAAATTGTAAAAACGACGACAGATGGCACACAGAATTGACTTATGTCCTCTATTCTTTACTGAAGAAGGGAGTGCACAGAAACTTTGATAAAGGCAGAAGCTACAGCATGCAGGTCGCTATTAAAATTATCTAGTGGCTCTTTGGACAGCTAACATCAGAACATTCAGGCTTTCTTTTTTAGAAATTCTTTAAAACCAACTAACACTGTTTAAGTTGCCACTGGTAATCACAGCCCCAATGCTCAGTACCCTCCTGTCCCAATAAGGACATGATGGATGTGCCATTAGCTTTGAACCCTAGCAACCTCTGAAATTGCCCCTCTGCCCACCCCATCTCCCGCCAACTCCCCCCAATCATTACGAAATAGGAAGAATGCTCAAGCTTACAGTTAATTGGAAACATTGCAAAAGAAGAGGAATGCTTAGGACAGCAAGTCCACGAGAAAATAAATCACCCAGCATTGTTATTTAATGCATTGTGACATCATTTCCTGAAATTAAATAGAGATGACACCGGTTCAGATGATCTCCAGTATAAGGTTCCATTCAAATAATTCACAGATGTTTTCTCCTGGCAAGCAAGAAAACAACGCAAAGGCCAAGGCTAGGGGCGCCTCACTGGGCTGCGTGTTTGCGGGAAGCTCTCCCTGCTGGTGTTTCTCAGCTGTGCATTCTGCATACGCATTTCCACAGAAGTCTTTCTTTTTTTTTTTTTTTTTTTTTCTTTTTGAGTTGGAGTCTCATTCTGTCACCCAGACTGGAGTGCAGTGGCCACTCCCGGCCACCGCAGCCTCGACCTGCTGGGCTCCGGCGATCCTTCCGCCTCAGCCTTCCAAGTAGCTGGAACTATAGGCGCGCGCTACCACAACTAGCTAATTTTTTTTATTTATTGTAGAGATGAGGTCTCGCCAAGTTGCCCAGGTGGGTCTTGAACCTGCAGGCTCAGGCAATCCACTCACCTCAGCCTCCCAAACCGCGGGATTACAGTCTGAGCCACCAAGCCTGGCTCACAGAAGTCTTTCTTAGCCCATGAACCCCACTTGGATTCATGTGC
>CAUYQG010101371.1:0-12154 GCA_963574415.1 Tarsius wallacei | reverse complement strand
AAAGACTGAGGAGGGATGGAAAGGCCAGGAGGCAGGACGTAGCGAGCCTGGTAAGCTTCCAGCCCAGCCCTGCGGACCCTCCTCGCCCCCATGAACTTCCGCCCCCAGTACCTCCCCGGCTCTTACAGGCGGACGCCCGCGAGCTACGTGAGCACGTGGTGGCGCGCGCGGCCCTGGGGGCGGGACCCAGGGGTAGCTGGGAAGCGACGCTGGACGTGCGTGCGTGCTACGTGCTCGCTCACGGCGGCGGCGGCGGAGCGGAGAGGCCAGAGCCGGAGACCGAGCTGGGATCGGGCCCCGGGCGGGGGCGGTGCGAGCGGCTCCTAGCGGATCTCAGGGGCGGGCACGGAGCCGGGGCGGGCGGGACTGGAGCGGAGTCCGGGCACGGGGCGGGAGGTCCCAGGGTCCCGGGTTGGGGGGGTGGAGCCGCACTTCGTCTCCGCGGGGGTGCCGGGACTCCGGCCGCAGTGCCGCCGCCATCACGGACTTCCTGTGGGACAAGCGCACGGGCCTCGCCGCCAGAACGGTGAGCGCGCGGGCTGGCCGGCCGCGGGGCCGCGCGGAAAGATGGCGACCGCGGGGCGGGGATAGGACCGGATTGGGGGCAAGGGACGGGGGCGAGATGAGGAGAGGAGGAGAGTTGGGACCTGCGGAGCGGCAGAGTAGGGCGATGAGGGGGAAGGAGGTCGGCCTGCCTTCGATGTGTCTGGGAAGACCTATAGGAAACTTGGGAGGAGCCAGAGTAGGAGAAAGGGTGGAGGGCCGGTACAGGAGTGCTTTCAGAGGTGTGAAAGAGTGGCTACCAAAGTTAGACCAAGGACTCTTCGAAGCTGGAGAGGGGGGAGGCACCACCGTGTCGCTTAGAGCATGCAGGAAGAGTTTGGCTTTGAGAACTAGTTCTGGATTTTCTGAGTAAGAAAGGGAAAAAAAGATTTAGAAGTTAGGAAAGGTAGGCAGAGATGCTTTGTGGGAAAAGGCCTGCGAGGCCCTTTGCGGTGAGATGGCATTTATGTGGCTGTGCTAATTAGGGTTGGATTACCTGAAAGAATCTTGTGCTTGCATCTTTTTGGTTTTCTAGTGGCTTCAGTTAGGCCAGGAAGGCATCAGATATCACCCTCCTTAATTTCAGGAGGTTGGGAGAAAGTGGCCCAGAGTGAGAGTCAGATGTTGGAGTCATTGAACTTACCTGGTCCATGCACCCAAGACTTCTGTCCCAGGACCTGTTTCATTTTATTTTGCCCTCCTCTTCTCATCTTCCAGGATTGTGACAGTGGTTTATTTTTTTGTTTGAAGGAAAAAAAGGATTCGTGAACCATGCCTTTCCAATTCCATTAACTGGAAGATGGCCAACTCTCAGCCAAGTAGGGCTGATATCAATTAAAAACCAGTTGTTCTCTACTTCCTAAGCGCAGGAGTAGAGGGGCCAGATGGAAAGCTGACTAGCTTGGGACCACAGTATTAAGACCTCTCAAGGGAGAGTTGGCCAGAGGTGGAAGAGATGATTAAGCTAGTTCATGGGGCCAGACTCAGATCCCTGGAACTTGATAGTATTTGATATTTACCTGGTATATGTAGAAATCTGGGAAGCTGGATTTCTTCCCTCAGGACACTTGTTGGGGAGGTAAGATACTCTCTTAATGACTGTGTAACATTTATCACAACTATGTAAACTAAAGCTTGATTTTGTTAGCTTTTGAGGAACTCAGAGTAGCAGGGTTCTATATCTTAGATCCCAACCAGGGATGAACTGTGGCAGTCTCCATCAATCACACTCACCTATAATGAGCTTTGTCTCAGACCTGAAGGTCTTCATGGAGTCATGTTTGAGGAAAATCAGGATAGAGCAATTGAACTGAGTGAGGGATATTGAGGAACTTGGTGGGGGGGATGCTTTCTAGATTTTTTGACCAGAGTTAGTAGATGACTATACTCCAGTAAGGAGGGATTGTGAGCACAGAGGAAGACTGAGGAAGTTGTGAATGGCAAAAAGTGATAAAAATAAAAAGGCAGAAAGCAGTTTAATATCTTTGGAACAGCCAGTTCTTGGAGGAGACTTCTGGAAACTCAAGAGTTTTTCCTCCTATTTCTGCTTTTCTTTCCCTTCCAGATGCCTCATCCTCGAAGGTACCACTCCTCAGAGAGAGGCAGTCGGGGCAGTTACCATGAACACTATCGGAGCCGAAAGCATAAGCGACGAAGAAGTCGCTCTTGGTCAAGTAGCAGTGATCGAACACGGCGGCGTCGGCGAGAGGACAGTTACCATGTTCGTTCCCGGAGGTGAGGCCTGAGGAAGAAAAACTTGGACACAGGGTCATTTGCTTATTTATTTGTTCAACAAATATCTATTGGTGACATGCTGAGGGCATTGTGCTAAGCAGCAGGCTGAAGGTAATGTTCAAGGTGGATGACAAAATAAGCCACTTGCACTGCAGCATTAAGAAGTGTTATGGGAGCCGGGCTCGGTGGCTCAGCCTGTAATCCTGCACTTTGGGAGACTGAGGTGAATGGATTGCCTGAGCCTGTCGGTTCGAGACCCACCTGGGCAACTTGACGAGACCTCATCTCTACAATAAATCAAAAAATCAGCCAGGCATGGTCGCACGTGCCTGTAATTCCGGCTACTTGGAAGGCTGAGGCGGAAGGATCGTTGGAGCCCAGCAGGTGGAGGCTGCAGTGGCTGGGAGCGGCCACTGTACTCCAGTCTGGGCGACAGAATGAGACTTCAACTCAAAAAAAAAAAAAAGTGTTATTGGCCAGGATCGATGGCTCAACCTGTAATCCCAGCGCTTTGGGAGGCCGAGGTGAATGGATTGCCTGAGCCCGCAGGTTTGAGACCAGCCCGGGCAACTTGGCGAGACCTCATCTCTACAATAAATAAAAAATTAGCCAGGCATGGTAGCGCGTGCCTGTAGTTCCAGCTACTTGGAAGGCTGGGGTGGAAGGATCGCTGGAGCCCAGAAGGTCGACGCTGGTGGCCGTGAGTGTGCCACTGCACTCCAGCCTCGGTGACAGAGTGACTCCACCTCAAAAAAAAAAGTGTTATGAAAAAAGTACATAGTGAGGGACTGCGAATGTACCTAGCAGATTTGTTTGGGGTAGGATGTATAGTTCCAAGAAAACTTCCTGGAGAAAGTGACACGTAAGCTTGTCTGGAGGACACAGGAGTCAGGTGATAAAAGTGTCTTCAGGCAGAGGGAAAGCACGTGAAGAGGACTGCGAGCTGATGAGCTAACAGATAAGAAAGAGTCCGATCTTGCCAGGCATGGTAGTTCAAGCCTGTAATCTCAGCACAAGGGGATTGCCTGAGCTCAGGGGTTCGAGACCAGCCTGAGCAACATGGCGAGGTCTTGTCTCTACAATAAATAAAAAAATTAGCCGGACATGGTAGTGTGCGCCTGTAGTTCCAGCTACTTGGAAGGCTAAGGTGGAAGGATCACCTGAGCCCAGCTGGTCGAAGCTGTGGTGGCCGTGAGCGTCCCACTGCACTCCAGCCTGGGTGACAGAGTGAGACTTCAACTCAAAAAAAAAAAGAGGTCTTCTGGTTTGAATATTCTAGTGTCATGTTCAGTGGGGAGAATGAGTTAGGGTTGGTTCAGAGCAGGGCTAAATTTCAGTCAAACACTGGAGAAAGAAATGGTGACTCCCTTCATTATGTCAGTGTAGGGGAGGACAAAGGCCCACAGGGGGAGTGGTTCTGCAGCTGCCTCTTCAGAGGTTTTGGCAACATGCAGGAGTGGACTTTATTACCTTACTTCTCTGGTTCTTGGTCCTCTGAGTGACTCAGTGAGTGAGAACAGTTTTTCTAGCATTATTGTTTGTCCTCACTAAGGCGGCACCGTGTCACATGGTATGACAGGGAGTGTGGCCTGATGCATCTAATGGGTGTTTGTTGTCCAACAGCAGCTATGATGATCATTCATCAGACCGGAGGGTGTATGACCGGCGATACTGTGGCAGCTACAGGCGTAATGAATACAGCCGGGATCGGGGTGAGGCCTACTATGACGCAGACTATCGGCATTCCTATGAATATCAGCGGGAGAACAGCAGCTACCGCAGCCAGCGCAGCAGCCGGAGGAAGCACAGACGGCGGAGGAGGCGCAGCCGGACATTCAGCCGCTCATCTTCGGTGAGTGCCAGCCCAGACCCTTCCTCTCCTAACTCTTCCGTGGGCCCGCTAGGACCCTGGTAAGTGAGAAGTATCCTTGTTCTCAGCATTGGGGCATGAACACAGGTGGGTGCTGAGTCTGTTGCTCTCTTGGAAGCTCTTCAACTCTTGAAGGGCCCTGGATACTGCTTTGGAGATTGATGGGCATGGAGCATTTGTGACCCCCAGTGCCCTCCCTGGCATGCTGGGCTTACCGTGTTGGGAGCAGCTCCTCTACCCCAGCGTCCTCCACTCTTTAATGGGGACCTTGCTTGTAAACTGCCTTTGTCCCCCAAGCCCTGGGCTCTGTGGCCTTGTTGGCAGGCGGGCTTGGGTGGGGGCAAGGGGAGATCTGTGCCCGCCTGGGAAGGGCATTGTGTAGAGCATGGGGTTGTGTGTGACATTGGCAACGACACCACTTCTCAGCCCGTGCCTCTCCCTGTTCCCGTTTTGGGTTTGGGGACTTGGGATTATGCGCCGCTCTCTCTTCTCACACCAATCCGCCTTACTGCATCTGACGTGTTCCCTTCCACTGTCCCCCATCATCGTCTGTCCCCCCTGGCTGGGCGCCTGTGACCGGTGACCCCTCCACCACCCACCCCGTCTCCCTCCGGCCCCCGCTCCGACACCTGGCTTGCTCCGACCCCCCCCGCCCCCCGACAGCAGCACAGCAGCCGGAGAGCCAAGAGTGTAGAGGACGACGCTGAGGGCCACCTCATCTACCACGTCGGGGACTGGCTACAAGAGCGATGTACAAGCCAAATCGTAACAATCCTATAGCCTGTAATGGTCCCATAGCCATCCTAACGTCCCAAGCCAACCCAAGTCACAGCCTCTTTTGCCTTTTCTCAGTGGTGTTGTTTATCTGGGTGGTTTGAGTTGCTGTTGAGAATTGACCTCTGTTGTCCACTCCCAGCTCTCATGGCCCCTGGGTTAAAGGTGGTGGGAATCAAACAGGGGTTTTCTTCCCCTGTGACCATCTGTATCTGTTCCCCTTCCTTCATCTCCACCCCAGGTCTCTATTCCCTTTTTTCTTCCAACTCAGCTCATTCCCCACCTTCTCTCCCTCTCTCTCCCCTACCCCGCTTTCTTTCATTTCAGATGAAATTGTAAGCACCTTAGGAGAGGGTACCTTTGGCCGAGTTGTACAGTGTGTTGACCATCGCAGGTAACTGTCAGACACCTCCTTGCTCCGTACCTACTAGGAATAAAGAGATGGTAGGGGTTGTCTGGGGCTTTTTGCTGCTTAGCCAAAGGCAGGATTTCTTAGTCCCCACATAGCCCTGTTTAATTTGAGATGTTCTTGAGAACCCGGCAAAAGCTTCTACTGCCAACCTACAGGGGTGGAGCTCGAGTTGCCCTGAAGATCATTAAGAATGTGGAGAAGTACAAAGAAGCAGCTCGACTTGAAATCAATGTGCTGGAGAAAATCAATGAGAAGGACCCTGACAACAAGAAGTAAGCAAGCAAAGGAATATATAGGGAGACTGAGTGGCTCTACCCCTACACAGGAGAGACTCCCAGACCTGGTTGAGGCAAACAGAGGAGTCCTAGACTTTCTCATCCATTCATCTTTTGTTCATCATCTTAGAGTAGTAGAACATCAGAGTAGGAAGACAGGGCCTGTGACATTGTCCTTTGTTTCCAGGGCAGTTAGACTGCTCTGTGGTTTGACCTAAGCCCAGGATGGCTTCTGTAGAGATGTACCCTGGAAATGGCCCTGGGACTGAGCATCAACATTTTCATAAAAAAAATGAGTTAAGCTTTTATACTTAGAACTACCCTGGTGAGGCCACAGGCATTTAAATAGTAATAGTTTGTTTACATACATTTACAGGCCAAAAAGTAGAATAAAGGCAAGCAAAGACATAAAGGACAGTAGGTATAAACATGTGGCCAATAGTGGCTGATGGTGAGTAAATTTCAGGAGTTAGGCTGAGGTTGGGGTTTAGGAGTGACAGTTTGATGATTCAGGATTCACACTATTTGGAGCTTGGTGTGCAACAACTCTTCAGTAAATTGTTTTTTTGAATTATTTAAAATGTTGCAGGAGAATGTTTTGAAGCTTGGCAGGTAGTACCTTTCTTCTTGGGTCTGGCAAAAAGGCCATTTCCTAGCTGAACTGAATTTTGTTGGTGATACTAGCTGGCATGTTTCTATACAAGTATGTGGAATCAACAGTTATGCAGTCCCTCCTTATAGGACAGATGGAAGCTCATCAGAGACCCCCTTCCCCCATCTCTCTTCCCAGCCTCTGTGTCCAGATGTTTGACTGGTTTGACTACCATGGCCACATGTGTATCTCCTTTGAGCTTCTGGGCCTTAGCACCTTCGATTTCCTCAAAGACAACAACTACCTGCCCTACCCTATCCACCAAGTGCGCCACATGGCCTTCCAGCTGTGCCAGGCCGTCAAGTGTGAGTGGGGTGGGCTGAGGTGGACTCTGGGGAAGCCCCTCCCTTCATTGGATCTCTTCTGTCTCAGTTGTGTGTTGGTGAAGCACCTCCTTCCGGCCCCTTTTCTTATCTGCATTTCTTTATTATCATCTTGATATCTCTTCTGACTTAACTCTTTGACGGCTTCATTGACACTGATTGCTCTTACCCTACACCCAACCTAGCAGGAGCTAAAAGAGAAAGCCTTTGGAATCAAAACATTTAATTACCTTCTTTTTCCTTCTCTCCCCTTCTTGGGAAAGCATCAGTCAGCAAACATAAAAGACAAAAAGACACTCCTTAGGCAAGGGGTTTACATTTGTCTGGGATTAGATGTTCTTTATTTATAGTAAAGCAGATGGAAACATGGAGTAGTTCAGCTAAGGGTCCAGGTAGGGAATTCAGACAAATACATCCTTCCTCTCAAGTCTTCAAGACTATGCAGTTTCACAGAATGTCAGATACATCTATGATAAAATGTTACGTACTACAACCCAAAGCAAATTATCTCTTTTTTAAAAATATCAGTAGAGATACATATGTATCTTACATTAGAGCAAGGCTTTTTAGACCAGGCATTTCATTTAGATATAGAGCAGAAGGCAACCCTGGTGATTCTGGACCTGCCTCCTTACTAGTTTTGCTCTAGATAATCAAGCCTGGGGTCAGCTGGTGCCAGTTAGCTCTGGCCACCTGGACCAAGCCTGACCTGACCTTCTTCCTTGCAGTCCTCCATGATAACAAGCTGACACATACGGACCTCAAGCCTGAGAATATTCTGTTTGTGAATTCAGACTACGAGCTCACCTACAACCTAGAGAAGGTAAGGAGCAGGCAGCTGGGCCACTTTGACTTCTGTGTAGCCCTTTCTGCCCTCCCTTTTATTTATTTCTCTCACATTTTCTCTCTCTGGCTCCAGTGTACTAGAATAGGTTACGAGGGAGAGATTTAAGAAAACTTAAATTGATAGAGAACTTGGACAAGGGACCTCAGATAACTTTCCAATAGAGTGAAAATGCTCTTCATGTTCTCAGATTGGATTTTGTTCTTTTCTTAGATGTATATTCCTGTGAGAGAAAAGCTGACTCACTTAACTAACTGGAGATAATAGAGATCTCAGCTAAAGCTCTCCCTCCCTTGAACCCCTTTGCTACATGTTAAATATTTTCAGAAAAACTATACACTCAACACTTGGATATAGTCTTCAGATACTTACAGATGTGTACACTATTCCATAATCACTCCTTAATCCTCTTGTTCCCCCTCTCCTAAAGTACTCTGCTGGATGTGAGGGAGGCTGTAAAAATGGAAATTTTCCAGGGCAGGCAGGAGGTCAGAGTTGCTTTTTAAGGCTCAAAAGCACTTTCAAGAATAGCGGTGGAATCTCTCTCTGAAGTGCAGAGGTCATTCTCTTCCCTCTTTGCTCCTAGAAGCGAGATGAGCGCAGCGTGAAGAGTACAGCTGTGCGGGTGGTAGACTTTGGCAGTGCCACCTTTGACCATGAGCACCATAGTACCATTGTGTCTACTCGCCATTACCGAGCACCAGAGGTCATCCTTGGTAAGGGAGGGCAGACTGTCTAAGTGTGTGAGGTGATGTTGTGAGTGTGGGACTCTTTAAGCCTTATAACACCTTTTCCCTCCCATTCCCACCCAGAGTTGGGCTGGTCACAGCCTTGCGACGTGTGGAGCATAGGCTGCATCATCTTTGAGTACTATGTTGGCTTCACCCTCTTTCAGGTGAGTGGTGGGATGTCTTATTTGACCATCTGGCATTCCTCTATCTGATTCCTTTGTTAAGGACCTGCCTGCTGACTTCTCCACGTTGCCCATCTTCCTGGCATCTAGTCCTCAGCATCCCCTTCTCAGTCCATGCTCAGTTCTGACTTTGTTTTCCAGACCCATGACAACAGAGAGCATCTAGCCATGATGGAAAGGATTTTGGGTCCTATCCCTTCCCGGATGATCCGAAAGACAAGGTGAATATTGCATGGGAGGGACTTAATCTTTCTTTTTTTGTCTCCACAGAATTAGTCTATTTCACATCATTTTCTTTTTTCTTTGACACCACCTCTCCCCCCCACCCCCAGTTACTCTCAGATGGGAAAATAAGGGAATTATAACGAGGGGAACGTTCTGATTCCTCAACCTCCCCTTCCCCTCTAGAAAACAGAAATATTTTTACCGTGGTCGCCTGGATTGGGATGAGAACACATCAGCTGGGCGCTACGTTCGTGAGAACTGCAAACCACTGCGGGTGAGCTGGGCTGGGAATAAATAGTGCCCATCACCCAGAGGTCACTTCCTTCTTAAGGTGGTTTACCCCTGGACACACTTCACAAGCAGAGGGTTAGGAAAGGACGGGAGAAAAACTGAAAGAAGACATCTTTGGTCAACAGAGGAGAGATAAGAGGGAGTGGTTTTGTGGAGGGAAGGTTAGACAGCCTAACCTTAAGACACCAGAGATCAAAGCAATGTCCTGGATTCTTTAGGTCAGACAGAAAAGAATAAACTACCTTTGAAGAGCTAACATTTTAATGAGGAGCTAAAGAAGATTCATGAAGTTGACAAGGATATACAAGTAGAACTTTCAAAGAGTATGAAGGAGTAATTGTGCTAGTGGGAAGGTAGGTTGAGCTGTAATACCAGAAACATTGGTCATGGTGTGGTCGTGGTGAGGTAGCATTCATATTGGTTGCAAGCAAAGCCTTGGTTCTCCGAGATTGAAAGGTAGGGCCTTGAAGAAGAAGAAGGTAGTTTGTAAAGCAGCTGGCCTCACCTTTTTCCTGCCCTCCTCCACCAGCGGTATCTGACCTCAGAGGCAGAGGAACACCACCAGCTCTTCGATCTGATTGAAAGCATGCTAGAGTATGAACCTGCGAAGCGGCTGACCTTGGGTGAAGCCCTTCAGCATCCTTTCTTCGCCCGCCTTCGGGCTGAGCCACCCAACACCAAGTTGTGGGACTCGAGTCGGGATATCAGTCGGTGACGATCAGGCACTGGGCCCCCCTGCATCTCTTATAGCAGTGGGTGTCCAGTCCAGGACACTGGTGCTTTTTTATACAAGAGAATAGAGCCAGAGCTCACTCCTTCCCCCTGGCTCTCTGTATACCTGTGAATATGTGAAATAGTGTAAATATGACAGAACTTGTACCTATCACTTCGACCCCTGCCTTGTACATAATGCTATTCCATCCACACTCTCCACCCTCATCTGCCCCCTCACGTGGAGCTGGATGGGGCCAGAGTGAGGTAACCAGGTGGCATCTACCACATGTTTTATAAGGAATTTTGTACAGTCTTTGTGAAATAAAATGACGTGCTTCATCTGACCCCCACCCCTGGAGTTTGAGGTTTGGGGAAGTTGGGGTGGGAGGATGAGAGTGACAACCTTTATGAACTTGGGTATGGAGTCCTTACCCTTCAAAATTAGCCCCAGCCAGGCAACCAGTTTACCTGTCACGATATTTTTAGGAAGGGTAGTGCTGGGTGTGGCCATTTTTCTTGCATGTTAGAGAAGAGCCTTAAGGTGGTAGGTCTCAGATTTGGAGTGTGGGGAAAGAGCTGCCTGCTATAGCCAATGAGCTGTGCCCGGGACAAAACCCGAAACCCGGGCAGAAAACTTTTATCAATTGCTCTTCGGTGGGGCCGCCTCCAGCCGCATGAAGGCTCCCGTCGTCCATCTCGGGAGACTGGGAAGCCGGATTCCGACGCGGGGCCTGCTGGGAAGTGTAGTTTGTTGCTGGAGGGATGTCACGTGGAGGTGCAGCACTTGGCTGTGGGGACTGGATAAGGGGTGTCACGTGAGAGCACTTCCGTCTTTGCTTTTGGCCGAGACGCAGACGCAACCTGCGGCTGCTGCGGGGATCCTAGTGGCCCTTCCGGTTGCCACGGCCAATCGGAGCACAGAGGAGCGGGGCGGACCGAGACGAGCGGAGGGAGTTCGGAGGGCCACCGCTGCCGCCACTGCCGCGGCAGGGGCGTGGAGGGCGGGGGGCGGCCGAGACCGCGCTTGCAAACATGGCTCAGAGCAGAGACGGCGGAAACCCGTTCGCCGAGCCCGGCGAGCTTGACAACCCCTTTCAGGTGACTTGCGCCGGCCTCCTTTGGGAGATCGGGTTGATTCTTCTCGGTTTTGTAGGGTTTGGCTAACTTGTATTTACACTCGTGACATTTGGTCCTGGGAAGAGCCGCCACGTGGGGGGGTGACAGTGACTCCAGACCAGTGAGCTCCTCGGGAGGCGGGTCATGCCCCTGACGGGGCTGGTGTTAGCAGTGTAGGAGGATGGATATGAGGTAAATGTTGGGACAACAGCGTGGTTCCGAAGGTGCATTACTTAGAGCCACGGGCAATTTAGGTGAGGACCTTGGGAGTTCCTCCAGGAGGCACCAGGTGCCAGCTAAACCTCGAGTCTCTGCCCTCAGGACCCAGCTGTGATCCAGCACCGACCCAGCCCGCAGTATGCCACGCTTGACGTCTACAACCCTTTTGAGACCCGGGAGGTGAGCTTCTGGAGAGCACAAGGCAGGGAGGGGAGGGTTTTCAATGAGCCCAGTCTGTCTGGGTACAGGGGACTTTTCTGCATGAAGAAGAAGGAAGAGCCACCAGTCGACCATGGGATGCCTAATCCTCCTAGGGATCTAGGGCTAATGACCTGTCCTGTTGGAGTCTTGCAGGGCCTGAACTGAGGCTGTGTCTGGGAAGTCTTCTTTGAAGAAAATAAAGGTTGGGACTAGTTGGAGTTGAGGTTAGGTATGCAGATTGAAGGCCAGGAACAAGGAGGACTACACCTGTTTGTTCCATTAGAAGAGAAAGTGGTGAGTTTTAAGAAGTTAGTAGGTTCTTACAGTACTTAAAACTTACTTTAGGCCAGGCACTACAATCCCAGCACTTTGGGAGGCAGAGGCAAGAGGACTGCCTGAGTCTAGGGGCTCGAGACCAGCTTGGGCAACTTGGCGAGACCTTGTTTATACAATAAATTTTAAAATTGATGGTTTCTTTCATCCATACCAGTTCTGGCATGGCTTCCTTTCTTTTTATTTCTTTTTTTTTTCTAATAAGCTTTGTAAAAAAACCTAAAAATTAGTTGGGTTTGGTGGCACATGCCTGTAGTTCCAGCTACTTGGAAGGCTGAAATGGAAGGATCACCTGAGTCCAGCAGGTTGAGGCTGTGGTAGCTGGCATTATGCAACTGCACTCCACCCTGGGCAACAAAACAAAAACTACAAAAAAAGCTTACTTTAAAAGAAAAAAGGTCTGCTGGATGCAGCGGCTCACATCTATAATCCCAGCTACTTGGGAAACTGAGGTGGGAGGATGACTTGAGGCCAGGAGCTGGAGACCAAACTGGGCAACATAGAGACTGAAACCGCCCGCCCCCACCCCCCCGCCCCCCAAAAAAAAAAAAAAAAAAAAAAAAGGAGCCGGGCTCGGTGGCTCAGCCTGTAATCCCGCGCCTTGGGAGGCTGAGATGAGTGGATTGCCTGAGCCTGCGGGTTCGAGACCCACCTGGGCAGGCGAAACCTCATCTCTACAATAAATAAAAAAAAAAAAAATTAGCCGGGTGTGGTA
>CAUYQG010101368.1:0-26131 GCA_963574415.1 Tarsius wallacei | reverse complement strand
CTGCCAACAACTATGAGCAAGGGCACTACACCATTGGCAAGGAGATCACTGACCTTGTCTTGGACCGAATTCACAAGCTGGCCGACCAGTGGACAGGTCTTCAGGGCTTCTTGGTTTTCCACAGCTTTGGTGGGGGAACTGAATCTGGGTTCACCTCCCTGCTGATGGAACATCTGTCTGTGGATTATGGCAAGAAGTCCAAGCTGGAGTTCTCCACTTACCCAGCTCCCCAGGTTTCCACAGCAGTAGTTGAGCCCTACAACTCCATCCTCACCACCCACAACACCCTGGAGCACTCTGATTGTACCTTCATGGTAGACAACGAGGCCATCTATGACATCTGTCATAGAAACCTTGATATTGAGCGCCCAACCTACACTAACCTTAACCGCATTATTAGCCAGATTGTGTCCTCCATCACTGCTTCCCTCAGATTTGATGGAGCCCTGAATGTTGACCTGACAGAATTCCAGACCAACCTGGTGCCCTATCCCTGCATCCACTTTCCTCTGGCCACATATGCCCCTGTGATCTCTGCTGAGAAAGCCTACCATGAGCAGCTTACTATAGCAGAGATCACCAATGCTTGCTTTGAACCAACCAACCAGTTGGTGAAATGTGACCCTCGCCTTGGTAAATACATGGCTTGCTGCCTGTTGTACCATGGTGATGTGGTTCCCAAAGACATCAATGCTGCCTTTGCCACCATCAAGACCAAGTGTACCATCCAGTTTGTGGATTGGTGTCCCACTGGCTTCAAGGTTGGCATTAATTACCAACCTCCCACCGTGGTGCCTGGTGGAGACCTGGCCAAGGTACAGAGAGCTGTGTACATGCTGAGTAATACCACAGCTGGCCCACAAGTTTGATCTGATGTATGCCAAGTGTGCCTTTGTTCACTGGTATGTGGGAGGAGATGGAGGAAGGAGAGTTTCTGAGGCCCATGAAGACATGGCTGCCCTTGGGAAGGATTATGAGGAGGTTGGAGCAGATAGTGTTGAGGGAGAGGATGAGGGTGAAGAGTATTAATCTGTCTGCTGCCATTTTACACTCCATTGTCTTGACTGTTTCTTTCTGTTTCTGTTCTATGAAACTGTCCATTGTGGTCCTAAACTGTAAAAGAAGTGTTTCCATTTTCAAAAAAAAAAGGATATTGGCATGTGTTGTAACCTAGTCTTGGCAATATTGATGCCATCTTCTGCCAAGAAACTGAACATTTTATGCTAAATTTACCAAAATGAGTCTTGCTAATTGTGTAGTCTTTCCCTTTTACAAAATTTAAAATATCACTCAAGATGGGGAACATGTTACCTTGTAAATGTCTCTAGTTCATCCTAAACCAATCAATCAGGATGTGATTCAATATGGTAACCAGCCTGGAGTGTTCTCAGGGTTGTACTAGCCATATGAACACTGTTAGATTTCGGCTTCCCAGGTTCAGTATTGCCTCAAATGATTGGCTTCATCAATAACCTCACCTAAAGATATTTATGGCAAGTGTGATTCAGAGTGATGTGGACTGAGTGGTGGTTTAACTGGGATTGGATCTTGTGCTTACAGTCACTGTTGCCCATGTCTGGAACTGATACTTTCCCGTCAGTAAGTATATGGGATCCTGAAACTGGACATTTGTTGAAACAGGACCAGGTTATGGATGGGTAAGACTCTGTGGGACCACCAACTCTACGATCTAGCACAGAATGGCATTCTCCCAAGAAGATTCTTTGAAAAATGTTGTATTCTCAATGGGCTGTGTGAAGCATGGCACTTCCTAGTGCCCAAATATAGCTGTAGATCCTGTGACACCAGCTCTCCTCTTGAGCCTTGTTTGGCCAGGGGTAGACCCACTCCAGTAGAACTGCCTGTGTCTAGTAGAAAGTACCCTCTCTCTACTCAGACTGCCATTTTTTGGCACTGTTATTGTTGTAACAAGACTATCTTGTTGAGTGAGTTCTTAATGGACAGAAATGACTGTAGTTTCGGTGACAAACCCAGATCATAGAGCCCACAGTAGTCTGCAGAAGAATCACTAGGACGCCTACCTTGGATTCAGATCACTGTTTCCTCAGATGATCTAGGATCAGATCTAGAGGCTTCCCTAAATTATCTCAGACCTCTGATGTTGGTGGCTCTCTCTCTAGCCTCTAGTTTGCCATTAGTGTTTGCTTCACTTCTTTCTATGGCCTGTTGATTTCTGAAACTCTAGATTGGCTTAAGGGATCCTGAAAGCAAGAAACTTGTGGCTGATGTTGCTGGCAAGAGAGATTCTATGTTTCTTACGGATATCTTGCGTGATCCTATTGAGATATAGGTTGTTCGAGATGGGCAGGTCTATGCAAATCTACCCCTGAAGTCCAAGGAGGCTGAGAGGCTGAAGAGAGAGGCTGACATATCCAGTTCTCAGAAAGAAACATTTAGTAAGGGCTTACAAACAGAGCCATGTGTGTCTTGAGCAGTGACGAGACAAGATGGTGAATTCCCACCCTGTTACTCCCCAGACCCAGGACTTATATACCATAGATAAAGAGTGATTCAGAAGGGATGTGTGGGATAATTGTAGTATGATAATATCAAGGTTGTTGGACTTCAGGGCAGGATTTATGGTAAGTAACTGCTCTTATACAAGAAACAATAGATAAGCAGGAAATATTAGAGGACTTCCCAGAACTGGAATTAATCAGTAGTCAACTTGGCAGATCAGCATCCAAGATGGCATTGCTTTGGCTTTCACATAGCTGATTTCCTTGAGGAAAATGTACTGCTTTTCTCAGAGCTCATGATCAGCCAGAAAAGGTTTCTATTGAAATGGCTCCTTTAGGCATCTAAGTCAGCACTGTCAGGAAAGACTACCCTCTTGTAACCAGTAACTTCACCCTAAACAGTATTAGTTACTATGTTACCTTAGACTCCATTTGTTGACTGAATGCCAGTCCATAGCCTGGTCCCAGCCTGTGACCTGTTAGAAACCCAGCTGCCCAGCAGGAGATGAGCAAACAGAGCTCCATTTTCTGTCAGATCAGCAGCGACATTAGATTCTCACAGGAGCAGGAACCCTGTTGTGAACTATGCATGTGGGGGATCTCAGTTGTGCACTCCTTACGAGAATCTAATGGCCTGATGATCTGAGGTGGAGCTGAGGCGGTGATTAGCAGTGAGATTTGACTAAAGTTTAATAAAAGGATTCTTAATTGAACCCCCTCCCTACCCATGGAATAATCTGTCCCTGATGCCAAAAAGGTGGGGGACCTCTGTTCTATGATGCCGACCTTACTTCAGAATTAAAGTCTGATGGAAAGAAAGCATTTCACAACGCTTTTTTTTTTTTTTTTTTGAGTTGGAGTCTCAGTCCGTCGCCCAGACTGTAGTGCAATAGCATGCTCCCAGCCACCGCAGCCTTGATCTGCTGGGCTCCAGTTTTCCTTTCGCCTCAGCCTTCCAAGTAGCTGGAACTACAGGCGCAGGGTACCATGCCTGGCTAATTTTTGCTTTATTGTAGAGATGAGGTCTTGCCAAGTTGCCCAGGTGGGTCTCGAACCCACGGGCTCAGGCAATCCACTCACCTCGGCCTCCCAAATCGCTGGGATTATAGGCTGAGCCACTGAACCCGGCCCTCACAAAGCATTTTTAAAAGGTAAAATGAAAACCGTCTTTTTACTAACCACTCTGCCTAAATTGCTTAGTTTTATTTCCCTTTAGATAGAGTTCTGAGCCCAGCTAATAGGAATTGCCCAGGCAGTAAGCCCTTCTAGGCCAAGGGACTAGGGAGTCTGGAGTTTTGAGGTACGTGTCATTAGGAGCTTAGTTGGAGCCTGGGTTCTCTCTCTAAGAATCTGGGGAAGCAGGTATATGGGGACTGGATTTGGAGGGAGATTGGTAACAGGAGTCTTTGGGGGGCAGCACAGGTCTTGGATTTGTGGGATCTAGTGTTGTCCCAAAATTTTGGATTAATATGGTCTTTGCTGCTTGTACTGGAAGCACTAAACATGGTCTATG
The DNA here is from genome assembly GCA_963574415.1 of Tarsius wallacei. Classification (NCBI taxonomy): domain Eukaryota; kingdom Metazoa; phylum Chordata; class Mammalia; order Primates; family Tarsiidae; genus Tarsius; species Tarsius wallacei. The sequence continues at coordinate 22,138 of CAUYQG010101368.1, read as the reverse complement.
GGCCTATAGACCTGAAATGTGTCCAATAGCTCTTAGATTCCCAGTCGTAAAGGATTAAATTAAGAACTCTTGTATTAAATCTTAGCTACTTGATAAATACACACCAGAAACCTGCCCATCTTTCTCTATCCCACCATTCTTTATTTATGCAGATAGTTATCTAATACTGCAGTGGTAGAGAAAGTTGCCATAAGTCAGGCTAGACGTATTCTTTTTCCAAAAATTTCTATTTTTGGCCAGAAGTCCACATTTTTCTCTTATGTAGGAATAGCGGGAGCCAGATTTATCCCCCTGCCTGAAACAACTGGAAAAAAAATAACAAAATGTGTAAGACACCAGTTTTCAGACACTTGATGTCAAGTGCACAAGACTATGATCCCTAAAAGAGGAAATAAACAAGATGAGCCCTACAACTTCTGGCATATTGGCTGGAGCGAGTATTCAGAAGGCAGCACAGGCAGAGGGAACACAGGAGCAGCTCAGAAATTTCCCTGAGTTAAGAAATAAAGTTGGGCAGCTAGAATTAGCAGGGCAGAATACTATAGAGGAAACAGCTACACAGAAAGAACACTCCGGAGATCTGAGGAGTGTCCCCTTGAATCTTAGCTGAATACGAATCTGAATATGCATGTGAGGGCACTACCTGAGGCCAGAGAAGAACCACCCAAAGGGATTGGAAGAAACAATCCTTGGAGCTCACATGGCACCTGAAATAGGTATGTTCCCACTCTCTGAAGCCATAGATATAACTATAGAATGAAAAACTCAAAGGACATCTGTCTTGCAATTGTATGGCTTGGAGACTTTGCTCTTGTGCGTGTGATTATCACAAGAGCAGGAATGTTGCATTCAAACCTGCAATCACGTCTGCAGCACAAGAATCTTTTAAGGATTTGGCATCGAGCACTTTTGGCCTCTTTCTCTAATAAGTGTTGAATTGAATGTGTTCCTCACTGATGATATCTTGGCTTTTGATAATGAAACTGAATTTAGTTGACAGTGAAAATGCAGAATTTCAAATGATGCTGACCATTCAACAATCTCAGGAATTTTTGTAGGGGGCGTATGATATTCAAGAAGTAGAGGGATAGACCTCGCTTAAAGAATAATTCTTAATGTCTGTGTTCTAATGGAAAGAGACAGAAGTCCGAAGCTTAGACACAAATATTTCAAGTTCTGATCATCCCTGCATCAGTGCAATGGACCAAGCTCTACTAGGATACTCCTAAGACCATAGAACCAAGTTCCTAGTAGTAGGGCCTTGCTAGAAATATCTTTGATCTCTGATGTGCTGTTGGTCTCCTCTCCAGAACGTGGGGTGTGCTCTCCTGTCCAGTGGGACCCTGGAGTGGCCCTCAGTGGGTCTAAAAGGAGACTTGACTATAAGCAATATACTCTTCTGGCTCTCTGTGCAGAGGCCTTCCCAGAATGGATTACTGGGATCAGTGGGGTCCTCTTGCCTTTGCAAAAGCACATGGACACAAACCCCTCACTAGAGGTCAGCCCCTTTTCAGAGACCAGCTTCTTCTAAGGAAGACAAGGCCTCTCTTAAAAGGATACCTCCTCTTTAATGCATGAAATTGTCTTTCTCTCCTCAAGGAACTCTGGTTCCTGGGAATGTTCCTATGTACCAAAGCTCTAATATCCAGGTCAAGTTAAAAGAAGGAGACTTTGAGTCCCGGTTACTTGATGCAGTGGTATCCTGTCCTTTATTGGGAAGTCTACTGGCCCGTGAGCTAACCTATTCATAGAAGTTGGCTCATTTTTGTGTCCCTCTTCTCTCACCAGCCTGCATACTATCTGCATGAAATCCTTAGTACAAATACCTTTCTCTCCATTAGGATCCTGACTGGAGAAGGAATCCATCTTGGATTAATATTCATAGGGATGGGCAGGGTTGAGGAAACCAGTGAGAGATGTTGTCATGTGCCCTGCTGTAGTCTCAGAGACTTCATTACCACCTCACCTTCCCAGAGCTGGGGTGGCAGGGGAAGTAACCAATGCTCAGAGGCCTGACTGTGGGCTGTCACAATGGAAACCAAGGATGAAGAGATGCAGCCGCAGGCTGAAAAGGAGAAAGGAGACTATGTACCCCAGCCTCTCACCACATGTCTTCCCATCACCTGCTAGTGCCTTTCATTGACTGCATCTCCTGGCTCTTTTGCCCTCTGTCTTCCAGGTGAATACAGTCAAATAAGTGATCCTCTTTGAGCACAGAACATCATGAAGAATGGCAGAACTTTGGAAGAAGACCAAATGGTCAGCACACCTACTCAGATCCTGCTGTCAGCCTATTTCTTGGCCTATGTCCAACTATAAAAAGGATTAGCTGGGCATGATAACTCACACCTATAATCCCAGCCCTTTGGGAGGCTGAGGCAAGAGGATTGCCTGAGCCAGGGGTTCAAGACCAGGCTGGGCAACTTGGCAAGACCTCATCTCTACGATAAATCAAAAAAAAGTAGCCAGGCATGGTAGTGCATGCCTGTAGTTTCATTGGAAGGCTGAGGCGGAAGAATCGCCTGAGCCCAGCAGGTCGGGGTTGCGGTGACTGAGAGCATACCGCTGCACTCCAGCCTGAGCGACAGAGTGAGACTCCAATTCAAAAAAAAAAGGATTGACAGTTTCTGGTACCTAAAACGGTATATGGTTCTCCCTACCACTGGGGCCCTCAGTGCTAGTGGCCCCTGCATACTTGGAGCATTTTTCCATTTTTATTGCAGTCTTTGGGCCTGCTCTAGCCCTAAGGAGATCCTCTCCGTGATGCATCTGATGCAGTTGTCCTTTCTAATTCAGCCACCACTGCTGCCATCCTCACTACCCCTGCTGGAGCTTCACGTCCTGCTTCTCAGGTTCTCGATGCTGCTCTACTGGTGTGACGACCATCGATCCCACACCTCCTGCTCCTGCTGCTGCACTGAAAGCCCCTTGCCAACACGAGAGGTTAAAAACTAAGTGCATAGTAAGTTTTGCACTGAGAGTATTCTTGACTTTTCTCAGTTTGTCACTGGAATGTAGTTCTCTGGATGTGGTTTTCTATATGAGGAAAGCAACACGCAAGAAGGTGAAACCAATCCGTGGTTTGAAAGGCTGGTGGAAGTGCAGGGATCTGAACTCAACTATGAAGTGTACTCTTCATGAAATGCAGCAGGGATTATCTAGCATCTAGGAAGTATTTTCCATGCCTGTAAAATGTTCTATGGTGGATGAGGCAGAGGCCAAGTGCTCTGTCTATATCTTTTGGACTCTCTTGACCTATTTCGTGTCCACTGGTTCCTGAAGCACCTTCACTTTTTTAAAAGTGTTGTTTTTTTTGTTTTTCAATTAAGTCCCTCCATTCTAGGTAGCACATTCACTCTGAGCAGCCTGCACCTTCTTGTTGAAAGATGGGATTTGGACTGCTTTGGCTGCACACACGGAGAACCAGAAGTGTTTTAATCAGCAACTGAAGAATGCGGAGGTATAAATACCCCAGCTCCCTCACCCCCATGACAGGACTTATACTATCTCCAGGGCTCCACTGTGGGTAACTTTACTTGATTTTAGACACCTGTTTGCTTTCTTCCCTCCCCGGTTCCACTTTGAGTGGAAGGATCTCCACTGGTGGATCCTGAGAACATCTGTTAACGTCCATCTGGATACCAGAGCAGATCCTAAGACAGTAGGCATGACCAGGATGTCATGTCTTCTTTTTGCTCGGTGTCCAACACCAAATAAGTGTTCCACATAGATGTTTGGAAATTAAGTGGAGAGTAGACATAATTAAGTTTCATTTCCTTAATTTTTTTGGTGGGGGGAGAGGGAGCTTACTCTGTGGCCTGGGCTGGAGTGCACTGGTGTGATCATGAATCACCTCAACCTCCAACTCCTGGACTCAAGCAATTCCTCCTGCCTCAGCTTCCTGAATAGCTGTGATGACAGGCACATGTCACTACACCTGGCTCATTTTTTAAAAAAATAGAGATGGGGTCTTACTATGTTGCCCAGGCTGGTGTCAAGCTACTGGTCTCAAGTAATTCTCCCACCTTGGCCTCCCAAAGCACTGGGATTACAAGTGTGAGGTACTCCCGTTTCCTTAACTTTAAAATGGGTCTAGCACTTGTTAAAATAGAGGTAGAGATGGAATTCAGACCTGGCTTTGTTCAGATCCATAGTTAAGAGCAAACTCTTTAGCATCAATTAGCACAAGTGATAGAGGTAATACAGGAAGTGAGGACAGAGAGGGATGCCTCTCATTCTAGTTAGCAAGTGTTTCATCTAATCCAAATGTCCTCGAATGCAACCATCTCCGGCCCCTCATGCTAAGATCAGCCCCCATCAGGTAGTTAAAAACCCATAAAATAACAGATGCACCAGGTGAGATTTTCCGCATGTAGGAAGAAAGCTTATGGGACAGTCTTCTGGAAAGCATATTTTTCTTTAAAAAAAAAAAAAAATGCCAGGCTCGGTGGCTCAGCCTGTAATCCCAGCACTTTGGGAGGCTGAAGCAAGTGAATTGCCAGAGGCTGCAGTTTCAAGACCCACCTGGGCAACTTGGCAAGACCTCGTCTCTACAATAAATCAAAAAGTAGCTGGGCGTGGTAGCATGCGCCTGTAGTTCCGGCTACTTGGAAGGCAGAGGCGGAAGGATCACAGGAGCCCAACAGGTCAAGGCTGCGGTGGCTGTAAGCATGCCACTGCACTCCAGTCTGGGCAACAGAGTGAGACTCCAGTTCAAAAACAAAACAAAACAAAACAAAAAACCAGCTTCAACGTAGGGATGACTTGCATAATTATGGCTTTGTGAAATTTATAGAGCTCTACATTCATGATTTGTTTACTTTGTGTAATTTAATGTAAAGTCATTTCAAAAACTCACAATTTTATCCTGATGCCATTGCTAACACAAAAATAGGATGTAGGTACTGGGCACAGTGGCTTATGCCTGTAACCCCAGTGCTTTGGGAGGCCAAGGGAGGAGGAGGATTACCTTGTAGTTGGAGGTTACACTGAGCCATGATTACACCAGTGCACTCCAGCCTGTGAGACCCTGTCTCAAAAAAAAAAAAAAAAGCATAACATCATATACATGGAGAGATGTGAGTGGAATGGAATGGGAGGGTAAGATCTCAACCTCCCCCCCTGCCATTTCATGCCACTGACATGTGCTTGGAATTGCTTTTCCTCTCTTTGCAAGTCAGCTGACTTAAGGGGAAAAGAAGAGAGATGCAAGAAAGGGAATTTCCTAGTTTCTACCCTAAATGGATAGCTTGGCCTCTGTCCTTTCCCACCCACCCAAGAAAGCCTCCAAATACTTGAGTCTCTTCCCTGAAGACAGCTACGTTTTCTCCCACCCCTACCAGCTAAGGGGCTTAGACTGCTGCTAGGTTTCTCGAGTCACCCTCTTCCCATGTACCAGGTGCCTGGCTCAGTTCTCACTCGCTGCATCTGTTGGTGAGGTCATAAATCAGAGGGGGCCTCTGACGGGGTCAGGCCTGGTCAGCCTGCTGATGGAATTAGAGTCACGCATGGGGAGTGGGTGTTTATGTTAGTTTTGGCTCTGGAGTTGAGGGAAGAATGCCGGCATTTAGCTCCTTGATAAACTCACCACCAGCACATCCTGGGTCGGCAATTATGTATTATGTGTTAAAGCTCCCTGGGAAGGTGTGGCCATCTGAGCTGGCCTGCCCCGCTTGCTATAAAAGGCGGACAAGTCATGAAATGGTGGGAAGGGGGGAGGCCGGGCTGAACAGAGGCTCAGGCTAAGACTGGACATGATGCTGTTGCTGACGTTGTGTTTAAACCCTCCTCCCCATAAACACTCGTGTGCACACACTAAGATCCCTTCTGTAAGGCACCTCCCCACCCTGCTGTCCCCTTTGGGGGTGTATTCGTTTGTGCCAGCAACTGCTTACTGGAGGACTGAACAGTTGGGGGAGCAGTGGAGGGGGAGGGTGGTTGCTGTATGTGCAGGATGACAGAGAAGAAGCAGGCAGAGGATGCCTCAGATCATGATGCGAATCTGGTAAGGTCTCAAACCCCAGTGGAGTGCCCCCAAAGAATATTCATCAGAGCAGGGCTGCATTGGACAGAAACAGCCAGGACCTAGTACTCCTGCTGTGCTCAGTCATTAGCTGCTCTTGCCTGGGGAAACCCCAGCCACAGAATGATGGCTCTCAAAGTCACCACAGCTACATGCAGTCTTTACGCCGAACAGCAATTTTTTTTCTTTTCTTGAAAGTGGATTCGAGCATATACAGGGATGTCACATAAAGCTGCTTTCTCTCCCATCCTGCAACCCCACCTCACCCTTTCCCTTCCAAGAATCCAACGAGTTCATTGAGGAGTCTGAGTATTGCACCCAGATAACAAGTCCATATCGGCCCAAAAACGTTGTGTGGCAGGGACCCTGTGGTCATGACTTGAGAGGTCCCAGAATCACCTACTCAGGAGAGAGCTGCATCCCCTTACTAAAGGCATGGCTTCAGACCCTCTCTATCTTCAAACGTCTGGTTTGGTGATGGCCCAAAGACTTGGGTACAAGTGGTTTATTTGGGAGGTGATCCCAGAGAGCAAAATAGGAACAGGGTAGGAAAGGAAGAAGTCAAGGATTCCTGATGGCTGAGATCACCTTCCTTCAGAAGCGTCAAACCCCTGGGGCTTCCAGGCTGGTGCTGAGTGATGGTTCAGCCCACGGGCAAGGCAGAAGAAGATGTCAGACAGAGTGGCAGAGAGACTCAAATTCTTGAGGTTCATAGCTGAACTTGACTCAGGGAAGGGATAATGAATATAGGGTTAGGACATCAGAATGGCAGAATGCACTTTCCAAAAGTGGTCATCATGTCATTTCCCATTTATTCTGTCAAACCTAAGGTAGAGTCTACACAATCTGACAAGTTTGCGGATTCATTCTAGAAAAAGTGCTACATACCTCACTGCTGAATATCACTATGGTCACCTTCGAAGTACTCCCCTTGGGAAGCTATGCACCAATGCCAGCGCCTAGTTCACCTGTCAAAGCAATTTTGGAACTGTTTTTCTGAAATGGCCATCATAGCTGTTGTCACATTACCCTTGATGCCCTGAATGCTTTCAATATTTCCTTTATCTTCAGGTAAAGAAAAAAGACATTGGGGGCAAGATCAGGTGAGCAGGGAGGATATTCCAATACAGTTATTTGTTTACTGGCTGAAAACTCCCTCCCAGGCAGTGCTGTGTGGGCTGGTGCATTGTCGTGATACAAGAACTCCTTCAGTGCCATTTTGCACACACCTTTCTTGTGCCAAAATGTTCAGTTAAGATTTTGCTAACTATTTCTCTATCAATATTTATTTGGTCTGCCATGGTTTTCACAGTCCGCCGACTATTTTGAAGCACAATTCAACGAATTTTTGCAATGTTTTCATCAGTTCTGCTTGTTACTGGCTGTCCTGACCTTTCTTCCTCAGTGATGCTTTCTCTCCTCTCAGAAAAACGTTTAATCAATGTGTACATTGCTGTTTTCTTCATGACGTTATCCCCGTAAACTTGGGTTAACATGTCCCTGATTTCACTTGCACTCTTGCCAAGTTTAACAAGAAATTTAGTGTTTGCTTGTTGCTGTAATTCAAGCTCCGACATTCTTGTGACGGCACACACAAACATGCAACAGTAATAACACCACGCAGCAAGACACCGCCACACGTCAACATGAACACAGCTGCAAGACACAGATGTGCCAAGGTTATGAAACCTCACTGAGTTGTTTGCACCAACGTAAGCACATAGTGGCAGGTTTGCAAACTTAATTTCCAGTTCTCATACAGCCTCAGCCCTTGAAATTGGGCCAGCCTTTTTGACTGCCTTGACGGATAGAATATGGTGGAAATGACAGTGTCTTCCAAGGCTACGTCACCTGGTGCTCTTATCTTTTGGGACATTTGTGCTCAGAACCCCACCATGCTGCAAGGAAGCCCAGGCTTCCCAGTGAAGAGGCTATCTGAAAAGGAGCCAATAACCTGCACTAACTCACCAGCCACATGACGAAATCAAATTAATCTGCTTCCAAGGATGCTCAGTCCAGTTACCCCCACTGATGACAGGTCCAGCTGTCTGCCCTACCCCCAAGCCCTGTGCAGATCCTTGGCGAAATCAGCACTCTGTTTAGGAAATAGATGCACAATACTAGAAACATCTCAGATTGGAAATTCCAGCGGGGAGGTGTGGAGAACGGATATATCATTTTACATAGATGAGTAAAGATTTAGAGAGCTGAAGCCATGTTCTCAAGATCAGGAAGCTAGTAAGAGAGAACTCATCTTCAAATGCAGATCTGTCTGACCCTAACCATACTTTTGTCCATGCTCCTAATCTGATATTGAAGACAGGACGTTCTCCCCAAAACAACAAGGAAGGTCAGTCAATCCCATATTCAGCACACAGAAAGTACTTAGGAATCCTTGCTAGAGAGGCCTCATAGTGTCTACAAGATATGAAAGATCCTCCTTGCGCAGACTCCACATGCCAGGAAGAAGGGAACCTTCACCTTTTAGAGTTGCTCAGTCTTAGTGAGTCACAGATATATTTGGGTTGCTGCGTCACGGATATGTGTTCATAAAAACTGTAAGCCACAGACACTCCTGGTGTTGGCTAGGAGATGGGTAAGGATTGCTCAGCTTCTGAGCTTCGGTTTTCTCAGCTGTAAAATGGGGATAAGGAGCTCACACAAGTCTCTGTCTCCTGGATGTCCTGTTGATTCAAGCCCTGACCCATAATCCGTTGCTCTTCCCATGACAACAGAGCTGCCCCCAACACCGCATGGCAGGGACCTGCTGATGACATACAACTCACCTCTCCCCTGGGCCCAGGCTGCCTCAGCTATAGTGCTTGCTAGCAAAGCACAGGGCCCCTTGTGCTGGCTCAGACCCCCTAAGCAGGTCCCCCCTTCTCTCAAACAACGAAGTTCCTGTAAGCACAGGCACCTTACTATCTGCAAGATGGAAGTTAGCCCATTTTTGTGCCGTGATTGTGTACCAATCATCCTTGTCTAACATTTTGTGGACCACTCTGTAAAAAGAGGATATACTGGCTGATCAAGGGGCATGTCCTTCGGTGGAAGGGCAGGTGGTGATCTGTGGGCTCTGCTCTGAGAGTCACAGAAAGGAGCTATGTCCACAGACCAGGAAAGTTCACAAAAGTAAAATGAGATGGCACCGAAAAAACTTGGTAGCAGCTGCAAGACGGACTGGTAATACCCATCCCAGGCACTCGGGTACTTTTGAGAGAGGTTGATCTGGCTGGCAGGGCCACCTAAATGGAGGCAACTGTCTTCAGACACAGTGGAGATGAGCATTAGTCTGTGCCAGCTCCTGATTTGTTGATCTGTCGAAGGGCACAGGTATGGGGTCAGATCCTAGCTGTACCTCTGGTCTGCTACGAAACCTCAGGTAAACTGCTTATCATCTTGGAGCCCTTTTCCCAATCTATAAGATGGGGATAAGCTTACTCAATGTTGAGTAATATTTGTGAGAACCTGCATGATCATGCCAAGTCCTCAGGATGCCCAGCACGTTGGATGCTCTGGATAGACTGTCTTAAGACTGCAACAGTCTACTTGTTTGTAGCGACTACTATGTTAATGGATTCTACATGCCATTGGGGAATGTCACAGGTTTTTTTCTAAACAGACTCTGAGAAGATGATTAGTAGAGTATGTCCTTGGATTCACACCCCGTGGAAAGAGGCAGAGGGAGGGAGAAGTTGAGCTGTGTTATGGGCCCAACAACAGCCTTGGCTGACCCCACAGGGTGCTCTGGAGCTGGGATTCCCTCCAGAGGTGGTCTGGTGAAGACTTTATGCCCCTGGATGAGTGTGACATTGGCTGTGAACTGTGCAAAGGTGCGTGACCTTGGGCTTCGCAGCTCTCTGCAGGTGGGGCCATTCATGAGGGGTTGATAGCCAAAGTCAGCAGCTTAAGGGCGTTGTGGCCCAAGGGGATACAGAGTGTAAAGGTGGGAGTACATGAGGGCTTCCTGGAGGAGGTGGGATCTGAGCTGAATTGTAAAAGTCATGTGAATAGGACTTGGCTAGGTGAAGGATTGTGGGAAGAAGAAACATGCAAAGGAAACATCACAGGTGAGGGATGGGGGAGGGAAGGTGGAGAAAAAAAGTTGCTGACACTGGACCCACTGCTGTCTTTTGACAAAACTAAGCATACTCCTGTTTTCATCTTTGGCTCTTGGAACACACTCTTCCTACACACCTGCATGGCTCACTTCCTCTCTTCATGCAAGTCTTGTGAAAAACTTCCTGAGAAGGTGAGGCTGAGCTGATAACACAAACTCTTACTCTGTTTTGATTCCAAGTTCTTCTTGCTGCCTGATACAGCACTAAACAACAGGCGACAGCCAGGCATGGTAGCTCATGCCTGTAATCCTAGCACTTTGGGAGGCAGAGGTGAGAGGGTTTGCCTATGCCCAGGGGTTCGAGACCTGCCTGGGCAACATGGCAAGAACTCATCTCTACAATAAATAAATAAATAAAAAATTAGCCAGGTGTGGTGGCATGTGTCTGTGGTTCCAGCTACTTGGAAGACTGAGGCGGAAGGATCGCCTGAGCCCAGCAGGTCAAGGCTGTGATGATTGTGAACGTGCCACTACACTCCAGCCTGGGTGACAGAGTGAGACTCCAACTCAAAAAAAACCAAACAAACAAGCTGGACGCAGTAGCTCAAGCCTGTAATCCCAGCACTTTGGGAGGCAAAGGCAAGAGGATTGCCTGCGCCCTGGGGCTCGAGACCAGCCTGGGCAGTTATGGCAAGATCTCGTTGCTACAATAAATAAAAAACAGATAGCCAGGTGTGGTGGTGGTGAGCATCTGTAGTTCCAGCTACTTTGAAGGCTGAGGCAGATGGATTGCCTGAGCCCAGCAAGTCGAGGCTGTGGTGGCTGTGAGCATGCCACTGCACTCCAGCCTGGGTGACGGAGTGAGACTCCGACTCAAAAAGGAAAAAGAAAAATAAGAAAATAGGCAAGAAGGTGGTTAGTGCTCTCCTCTGTGAAAAGGAAGCTGCATGAGGCAGTGACTTTGAGAAGCTTCTCCATGCTCTTCTGCATCCCAGCACCCTGAGCAGGACAAAGATTTGGAACATATCCTGCCAGTCAAGGACTTCTCTGGTTGAAGAGAAGTAAGGGCCAGGTGGTAACCATGTAAGATGACACTGTGTGCTTGGATGGCCCAAGGGTCTTGAAGGGGCGGAGCTGGTTTGGAAGATGTCAGGTCCCTAGGCTCTGGGAGTAGAAACTTTGACCCAGTAGGTATGTGGTGGAGAAAGGGCATCTGAATTTCTAGAAAGTACCAGAGGCAGGTTCTGACACATCACCAGATGCTTTGACAACTGCAGTGGACCCCCCGGGAAGGATAGAATGGCCTCCCTGCCAACACCCTGGAGAGATGGGGGTCTGTGCTGCCGCTAATAAGATGCATCCGCTCGTGTCCAGGACAGATGGCACCATAAGCCTTCCCAGGTGTGGACCCTGCCTGACTCCCCAGAGAGGGCCCCTTCCGAGGTCTCTCTCATCAGCCTGCCTTGAAGTCACACCTTCCTGGGCAGGATGTCTCTTTATTGCAAGTTTCCCAACTGATTGTTCTCAGGACTAAGTTCTTTGATGGTTTTATTGTCCCTAAATCCACACCAGGCTCCAATAACTTCAGAGCAGGTAGAGAATGCAGAATGGGAGGATCCAAAGGGGAACAGCCCAGGATCAAGGCAGGAGATTGAAACCTCTAAATCTGAGGGGCCAGACTTTCCTCTGAAGGCTTCCACGTGTGGGGATGGGTCCTGCCATCTCCAGCTTGGAATGCCCTGGTTAAGTGAATCAAGGTGGCCTCTGACTTTGAGAGCCCTGAACTCAACTGCTTCTGTGTATGAAGTGGCCGGTCCACGCAGCTCACAGCTTCTCTGGGGACCAGTTCTGGGACCAAGTGGCTCTCAAGGGTGACATCAAGGCTCCATACTGGGTTTTACACACACACTCACCCTGGGGCTAGCTTGATTGACTTACTGGCCTAGGGTCTACTTAGGAGAGATCCCAAACTGAGATAAGAATTTGGGTACCATTAAGCTCAGTCATTTTCTTCCCTTCCCCCACCCTATCATGCTTCTTGGGATGACCTCTAATTAAAAGGGACTGTTAATGAGGGACCCACCTAAACTACTGGGTTTTATCCTATTGGGGATTGCTGTGGTTTGAATAATTGTGTCCACCCCAAATTTCTTATGTTGAAAACCCAATGTGATATGAGGTCTTGGAAAGGTGAGTGGGATTAGTGCCCCTATAAAAGGGGTCTCAGAGAACCATCTTACCGCTTCTGTTCTGCAAGCATGCAGCAAGAAAGCACCAGCCAGGAGCCAGGAAACAGGCCCTCCCAGACATGCAATCTGCCGGGACCTTGATGTCGGACTTTCAAGTACTGTGAGAAATTCATTTATAAACCACTCCTCAATCCATGACATTTTGTTATAGTAGCCTGAATGGACTAAGAGAGGGACCACTTGACAGATTGATTACTCAGAAGGAATCTTAGCACTATTCTGTGGAGTGACCCCGTCTTTCATTTGTGTGTGCGTTGGGGAGAGGGGTTGGTCTGTCAAGATGTTAACCTCTAAGCCCTTCTGGATTGTTTGTGTGCCTGTAGCATACCCCTATGGCCAGGGAAAGCTCTTTTGTGGAGAGACCCCCCCCCCCCAGCTCTCAGGTGGAGAGCTATCAGTATGAAGGTCATGGGATAAGAACTGTCCATTGAAGTTGCAGGTGAACTTCTGGGTAGGCTAGAGGATGTGAGAGACTTGCATTAATGAAGGCTTACATCAGGTTCTAGCTAGACAACACTGGCTTATCCTCAGGTCAGCTCAGTAGCTGAAGCACCTACTGTGTGCCAGCACTGTGGTAAGTGCTAAGGACATGGAAGTGAAGAGTCTAGATACCTTGGCTCCAAGAAGGTGCCATAACTCTCCTTACCTGATAGCAGTACGCAGTCTTTCTCCATCACCTCACCCTACTTGACACCCACACATACTCAGTCTCAAAGACGGCCTCGCAGCTGATGCCTGGACTGAGCTCCGAAGAATAGGAAGTCAGCTGTGTCAATAGTAGGCGTGAAGAGCATCCAGGAAGAGGAGACAAAGAGGCAAGGGGGTCAGATGCGACTGAGTTTGTGAGAAACTTCGAGTAGGTCAAATACGGCTGGAGGAGAGTGGTGGAGAGATGCCTTTGGAAAGGACAAAGGGGTCTGTGGTCTGTAGGGCTTTGCGGGTTGGAACAGAGTTTAGCTTTTATTCTTAGGCCAATCAGAAAGTAGTGGAAGTGTTAAGATATGTTTTTAAACATTATTCTATCACCATGAGTGAAACCAACCGGTCTTGCTTCCATGCTCTAGAACAGAGTAGGATGAAAGTGGGCAGATTCAGGATATGTTTGAGATAGAGCTTACATGACATGATGATGGATGGGATGTCGAAAGAGGGAGACTTCATAAACTAGAATTATCAGATCTCTCTTTTAGTTGAGTCGTCTAGGAATTAAATGCAGAGATAAGAGGAAGTGATTTCTTAAGGGCAGTTCCCAGTGATAAACCAGGAATGGGATTGTTTCTCAATTCTATTCCATGATATCACATGGGAAATTTAAATGGCCATGATGGGAGCATTTACACCACAGAAATTGGCAAACTCTCTAAATTAGAATGTCAGTTGTTAAACAGTTACCAGCATACCACTGAACGTGGCTGTGAAAGACAAGGGGGAAGGAAACAGAACTGAGCAGGGGACCCTGAACCAACAAAGTCGACCTGATACAGAATCAGTTAACAGGGAGATGCCTACTTATGAGAAGTCCTAGGAGGAGATGGCCAGGCCCTAGGACCCCTGCCATGTGCAGTCATTGGTTAGGGGCTGCCTGGGATAGAGTGAAATTTCAGCTTGAAATCTGAGACTGATCCTGAATCCTTTTTTTTTTTTAAAGAGACAGGAATACAGTGGCATGATCATAGCTCATTGCAGCCTCAACCTCTTGGGATCATGTGCTCCTCCCACCTCAGCCTCCCGAGTAGCTAGGACTACAAGTATTTGCCGCCACTCTCAGAGCTGTTTTATTTGTATTTTTTATAGAAAGGAGGTCTCTATGTTGCCCAGGCTGGTCTCAAACTCCTGTTCTTAGGTGATCTTCCTGCCTCAGCCTCCCCAAGTGCTAGAGCTAGAGGTGTGAGTCACTGTGCCCAGGCCTTGTGCTTCTGTCTGTCCTGCCAGGTTCATATGGACTTGGTGTTCGTCTCAGAGGAGCCACTTGGGCTATCCTCGGCTTCTGATTCTTCATGAAAGTGAATGAACTGAAACCAGACACTGCTCCGATCAATGGGGCCCTTCCAGCTCTGACCATCTGTGAGAGTCCATGAGGGCAAAGTATATGTGGGGTGTTTTAATCGTTTTACTAAAAATAGGAATAGAATATGGAAAATGAGAGAAAATGAGGGAAGGTTATTTGTGCTGTCAAGAGCAGGGCTGGCCCCTGCATAAGGGCTCAAGGACAGTGAAAGGGCAGAGAGGTATAGGCAGCAGAGAACAGGATGGAGCTGGGTCCCCAGGCCATGCAGCCTGCCCAGCTGAGCAGCCTTGGGGAAAGTTGCGACATTTGGCGGTGGCATCAAGGCCCAGCAAACCGTCTGAGCATGTCCAGTGTCCCCTGCTGTCCTGGCATTTTTTATTTATTTCCAGTGACTGTCCTGAGGGCAGGAGCTGCAATGTCCACTGGCAGGTGAAGAAATCCAGGTCACAGGGACCTGCCCAAGGCCGCAGAGGGGTTGAGGCTGGTGGGACCTGGGTCATCCTCACTTTCTGGGCCAGTGCCTTTCCCGTTCCCTCAGGTCAGCTCTTTGGGGGCACACACCTGCCCTTGCAGGGCACGTTGGCTGAATGCCCACTCAGGATGCAACCATTATGCCTGGACAGCTCCGTTGGGGTCAGGCTGCTTGGGAAGTCTTCCTTCTCTCCAGAGCAGGGTTGTCCAACCTTTTGGCTTCCCTGGGCTGCCTTGAGTGAAGAGGAATTGCCTTGGATCGCACATGAATTATAGAATATAGTTAGTGTGTATACATAATAAGACCTTTTTATTACAAGGCTTAGAAAAATGAGAACGATATCAAACTAGTGGGAAATTTGACCTTGTTTTTGTAAAACTAATCTATCAATGTCTGGTTCGACGGGAGTGGTTGCAATTCTTAGTGAATTCTGAAGGGGCTCGTCAGAAATGTTTGTTCGAATTTTGCTCTCCGTGTGCTTTATCGTTGAAAGCAGCCGCTAACAAACATATGTGCTGCCAAAAAGCAATGTCATGAGGAAGACGTGATTGTGAACCTCAAAAATGGAACTATGCATGGGGCCACGAAGAAAATAAATGCTAAAAAACACATGATGTTAAAAGATTGTGTGTGGCCTCATCACGAGCCGTCCTGGGCCACGTGTGGCCTGTGGGCCACGGGTTAGACATGCCTGCCCTAGATCTGAGGATTTTCCTTTGGTCCTGTCTTTTCCGTCTCCTCATTCCCTTGCCTCTAACCCTTTCACTCTTGGTCGGCTACCTCTGAGTTCCTTTCTAGAAGGATGAGTTTTACGAAGGCCCAGCTTCAAAGAGTCTCCCAGTTGGTTCAGCAAGTGGGAGCCACAGTGACCCACATCCGGTTGATGCATTTGTATTTGGCTGCTACATTTATTCCTAATTTATATTTTTTTTTGGTGAAGATGAATGCATTGGCAGGGCTCAGTGGCTCAGCCTGTCATCCCAGCATTTTGGAAGGCCGAGGTGAGTGGATTGCCCGAGCCCGTGGGTTCGAGACCCACCTGGGCAACTTGGAGGTATGATAAATCAAAAATTAGCCGGGCGTGGTAGTGCACGCCTATAGTTCCAGCTACTTGGAAGGCTGAGGCGGAAGGATCACTGGAGTCTAGCAGGTTGACGCTGGGGTGGCCGTAAGCGTGCCGCTGTACTCCAGTCTGGGCGACAGAGTGAGACTCCAACTCAAAAAAAAAAAAAGATGAATGCATTATTGATTAAAAAGAGAGAATAGCCAACAGGTGGAAGCAACCCAAGTGTCTGTCAGTGGGTGAATGAATAAACAAACTGTGGTCTTCACATACTGCAGAATATTATTCAGCCCTGAAAAGGAAGGATATTCTGACCTGTGCGACAACACAGATGAATCTCAAAGACATGATGTTAAGTGAGATAAGGCAGTCACAAAAGGACAAGTATTATATGATTATATGAGGTCCCTGGAGGAGTCAGATTCATAGAGACAGAAGGTAGAGTGGGTAGAGCCAGGGGTGTGGGGGTGGGAAGATGGGGAATTAGTGTTTAATGGGTACAGAGTTTTCATTTGGCAAGATGAAAAGAGTTCTGGAGACTAGTTGTGCAATGGTGTGAGTGCATTTAATACCACTGAACTATACGCTTTAAAACGACGAAGAGGACTAATTTCATATGTATTTACCACAATTAAAAATAAAGATTAAAAAGGGAGAGACAGTACAAAAGGTTAGCAAGCGGAGACTGAACTGTAAAACCCTTTCTCCAAACACCCCGCTCTATTTCCTTCCTTGGCCAAAAGACCAAGTGGCCTTCATGTAAGGAGTGAAAGAACCGCCGCCCCTCCAGAATGTGTTCTGTAAGATTGCTTTCCTGGCTCTTCCGGTTTTCTGTTTGCTCAGGTCTCGGCGTGACCCTGCTATCCCCAGCAAGGCTGATGACTAGTTAGAAGGTGATCCTTGAGGTGGAGGTGGAAAGTGGTGGTTTAAAAACCCGTTCCTGGCCAGGCTCAGTGGCTCAGCACTTTGGGAGGCCGAGACGAGTGGATTGTCTGAGCTGGTGGGTTTGAGACCAGCCTGGGCAACTTGACGAGATCTTGTCTCTACGATAAATTTTAAAAATTAGCCAGGTATGGTAGTGCGCGCCTGTCGTTCCGGCTACTTGGAGGGCTGAGCTGGAAGGATCGCTGGATCCCAGCAGGTAGACGCTAGGGTGGCTGTGAACGTGCCACTGCACTCCAGCCTGGGTGACGGAGTGAGACTCCAGCTCAGAAGAAAAAAAATACCTGTTACTCCAAGCAACCTGCCCAATTTTGATCTGCGGGTTTATCATGTTTTATTACTTGCGTTAAAACTTTAAGTCGCATTTTAAAACTACAGAAGCGAAAACACTTTATAATTTCATCTGGGGCCTGGCGTGGTGGCGCGTGCCTGTTGTTCCAGCTACTGGGAGGCTGAGGCAGAAGGATCACCTGAGCCCAGCAGGTCGAGGCTGTGGTGGCCTTGATCATGTCACGGCACTCCAGCCTGGGCGACAGAGTGAGACTCCAACTCAAAAAAAAAATTCCATTTGGAATACAAATCAAACTGGAATAAAAATCTTGAACATACGCGAAAGAATATTGCACCTCCAAGCAGACTCACATTTTGCCTACGATGTCTGCCAAGTAAGTGAAAGTTATCTGTAGAAGGATGATGGGACAACTAGACGTTCTGTCATCAGTCTGTGCTCCAGCAGTGCCAGGATTCAGCTGAGGTGCCTCTGGTGTGGGGAGGAGAGGCCAAGAGCTGGACTGGTGGCCCCACTGCAGAGGACCGCCATTCCTTCCACTCCACGTCTGATTTGTAAATGTTTGCTTGGCTAAAGAGTTTGGAGGCTAGAGCGAGATGTGGAAGGGAGGGAGGGAGGGAGGGAAGGAGAGAGAGAGAAAGGAAATTCAAGATAGGTGTGATTGATGGCCTTACAAATTCACGGACTCATGGGGTTGGCCTGAGCGGGAAGGCTGAGGAGGAAGCACAGGTGACAGAATTTGAGAAGGGTGTGTGATCTGAAGAGCAGGTGGAGACTCTGTGAAGGTTAGCAGCGCACAGGTGTGCCTTCTCTCCTTCCTCCTTGAAGACCACTGCGCCCGATGCAGAGAACCCCCCAGTCAAGTAGAGCTTGCATCTCCAGCGAAATCAGGAGACAACTCACACCCCAACTGTAGAAGCACTGTCAAATATAATAGAAATTCAGACCGCATTGGGAGAAAGACTTGAAGAGCTGGCCCATACCTTTCAGATCCCCAGCCAGGAGTAGGTATCTCTGTTAGTAAAATAAATGAGATTGCGAAGGAAGCAGCAATGTTTTCCTTGTTTGCAGATGAAAGAATGATCAACAGCCAGCTCAGCCTATAATCCCACTCCTTGGGAGGCCAAGGTGAGTGAATTGCCTGAGCCCAGGGGTTCGAGACCCGCCTGGGCCACTTGGCGAGACCTCATCTCTACAACAAATCAATAAAATTAGCTGGGCGTGGTAGCACACGCCTGTAGTTGCGGCTAGTTGGAAGGCTGAGGCGGAAGGATCGCCGGAGCCCAGCAGGTCAATGGTCAATGCTGGGGTGGCCATGAGCGTGCCACTGCGCTCCAGTCTGGGTGACAGAGTGAGTCTCTGACTCAAAAAAAAAAATGAGTTGGAAGTGACCAGGCGCGGTGGCCCATGCTTGTAATCCCAGCATTGTGGGAGGCCAAGGTAGGAGGATTGCTTGAGCCCAAGAGTTCAAGACCTCATCTCTACCAAAAAAAAAAAAATCAGCTGGGTGTGGTGGCACGCACCTGTAGTCCCAGCTACTTGAGAGGCTGAGGAGGGAGAATTGCCTGAGCCCAGGAGGTCAAGGCTGCGGTGTGCTGTGGTTGTACCATTGCATTCCAGCCTGGGCAACAGAGTGAGACCCTGGTTCAAAAACAAAAGGCTAGAAGTGACTGAGCTGGGACTTGAGTCTGGGTTGATCCAGGGTCCTAAGCGCGATGCCCAAGGTGGCCGAGTGAGCTGCGGATAACAGCATGCTGCATGTGACAGCGTCGACTGATTCCGTGTCATGGCGATGGGGCCACTGAGCTGTGCAGCCAACCCGGCTGAGGGCGGGTGGAGAGGCGAGGCTTCCCAGGGACCTGCAGGGAGGTGGTTAGCAGACCCCTCGGCAGCCCCAGTCTTCCAAAACCACAGGGCCCAGACTTGCCCCAAGCTGGCAAGTCTTGTTTCAGGGTAAATATCATTTTACCCTTCGGCTTAATCCAGACCAAGCTGATTTTTAGCGCCGAAAAGCCCACAGCCCAGAGAAAGTGAAGCCCTTGCTGCTGCCTGATTGTGGGCGTGGAGCTCCATGTGGGGACACCGGCTCCCTGGAGAGGCCCGGCAGGGCGCCTGTCATGGGGCATCGGCAGCAGTGAGGCTGGCCCTGGGCAGTGCTGTCTGGCATTCCGGGCCCAAGCCAGGTTAGGGCCGCCCCTTGGGAAGAAATATTGCTGAGTGCAGGGACTGCTTGGAGGGGCCTTCCTCTCACGTAGAGGTTAGCTGCAGGGGCACGAGAGCTGAATCTCGCCCTTCTGGTTAAAGCTGACATCCACTTGGCTCAAAGATGCACACGGTAGGTGGCCGTGGGCCCCTCCTCGTCTCCAGCTAAATGTCCATCTCCCTCCTGCCTCCTCCTCTGAAATGTGGGCAGAACCGGTCCTTGTCCAGACCAGAGGCCCCTACCTTCCTCCTGAGTTTCTCTTAAACCAACAGGAAGGGGCCTGGTCCCCGCAGGACCCCCGCCACTGAGAGGCGGGGGAGCCCAAATAGATCCTAAGGCCGCCTGGGTCCAATGCAGCCCCAGCCTCCCCTTGCCAGAACCTCCCCAGCAGGCCGCCTCCCCAGACTAGGAACTGCCGGCCGGTGGGACAGACCCAAGGGACAAAGATGCCCCCCAGGTGCCAAGCGTGCAATCAGCCCTTCAGCCTCTTCCATCTTGCCCCAGAGAGAAGAACCCCCATCCCTAGAAGGACGCCTGGGAGGAGAGGCGATTAGAGTCCGGGCTTTGCTCCAAGGTAGACTTGGGTATGAATCCTAGCTGTGTGACCTGAGATGACTTGGTTTTCCTCTCTGTGCCTCAGTTAGCTTGCCTGTAACAAGGGACCACTGCATCAAGGAGGACTGGATGAGAGCATGGCAGTAAGACAATCATTCCGGCTCTTCCCGGGGTAGAGGAGGGAGGCTTTGCTCAGAGGTGAAGCCACAAAGACCAGACGGGCCCCTCCCCCGGAGAGCCGCCCTCTTCCCCATGCCCAGATGGCCCGGTTGCCATCTCTGGCTGGGGGGTGGGGGAGTTGGGTTGCAACTAACGCCTGCTCAGAAGCTGTGATGCATCGCCTTTCTGCCCATGAGGACGCTGAGATTCCGTGGCATGTGGGTGGCTGCCCAAGGGCGCCACTTGCGAGCCGGAGCAGGAAGGCGTTCTCAGGGCCCCGGCCCCACTCAGCACAGCCAAGACACTGGTGGCAGTGCCGTCCCCATCCTGCAGGTGCAAGGATTCGCCCGGCTGGCCTGGAGTGGTGGGGCCGGGAGGAACCCAGCTCCACGCATGGGGCCCTCGAGGGCCCATCCTGAGGGCACACCGACCCCCTCACACAGCAGCCCCACTCCACTGTCTCGGCACTGAGGAACGGTGGCCCGCTATCCAGGCAACAGATGCGTGCTCAGTCCACAAGTCGCAGCCGACAAGTCAGGACAACACTCCCTGCGCACCTCAGGTGGCCCATTCTCAGCTTTCCAGAAGGAAATAACCCCCCGCCCCCCAAGTCCAGAACCTCAGCCCCTCGCCCCCGCGGGAAGGGATCCTCCAGCCTCACCCCTTTCCACTTTCCTCCCGCCTAGCCAGGGAAGGAGGCAGCCCGGGAGTGTGGGAATGGGTGCTCTTGTATGCCTGTCTTTCCCCCAGCCCAGGGGCTTGTGCTTTGAGTCTGCACATTTTTCTTATAATGGGGCCCCAGGACCCTGGCACTGCCACACTACCCCTGGGGCTGGCACAGAATCCCTGGGCGCCCCAAAGTCTGGAACTCCCTGGAGCTGTCACAGCATTCCTGGAAGCACCCAGAGTCCCCGGATGTCAGTTGTGCCAAGGCCACATAGGTCACTTGGGTGCTGGGACAATTTCTGGACCACCATGAAATCCCGAGCCCACAGGGAACCCCAGGCCACCCCAGCACCTCCAGGCTGTGTAAGACACTGTGTTGCCACGGGTCGCTGGAATATTCTAGAATGAAAATTACCACCGAATCCTCCAACAGCTTCATACTCTCACTTCCAGCCCTTTATTCAAGGCTGCTCTCCTACCTCCTTCCTGACCTCAGCTTAAACGTTTCTTCCTCCAGGAAGCCCTCCCGGGTGTCTCTCCCACAGTCACAGGTATCATGAGCTCCATGACAGTCCCCTGGGTGTGCCCAGGTCTGTCTCCTCATCTGGATGATGACTCCTGGAAAGCAGGAGGTCAGGTGCCCAGCCCGGGCAGATGGTCCTTCATGAATATTACACGAACACGTGACTGTATGTATTCACTTACTAGCACTCGATGACTGTGAGACCTTGGGCAAGTCACTTCGCCTCTCTGCACCTCAGTTTCCTCATCTGCACAATCAGGATACTGAGCGTCTCTCATAAAGCCGGTGTGAGGCTTCAGTACGGTATGCAGAGGGCTAACGCAGAGCCTGGCGCGTGGCAAGCACACTACAAACACCTGCGATTGTGAAGTCACGTGCAGACCGTATTCCTCAGGCTGTCTCAGGGTCTAGCCTGCAGCGAGGGTGGAAAGGGGGTTCTTCCAG
Organism: Tarsius wallacei; assembly: GCA_963574415.1. Taxonomy (NCBI): domain Eukaryota; kingdom Metazoa; phylum Chordata; class Mammalia; order Primates; family Tarsiidae; genus Tarsius; species Tarsius wallacei. Next base: position 483 of record CAUYQG010101368.1, on the reverse strand, counting down.
AATGCTAAGCACTCTGATATCGGCGCACACTGAGACAGCGTTCGCCACGTGTGGGCACTGCTCTCGGCGTTTCCCACGCAGGCCCTCGATGAATCCTCACGGCCACCCTACGAGGCTGGTGCGCGCTTTGGATGGAATTGCGAAGCCCCAGATTCATGTGCTGAAGCTCCACCCTCCAACGTGACTGTGCTTGGAGACAGGGCCTTTAGGGAGGTCAAGTTGAGTGACGTCATAGAGTGGGGTCCTGGTCTGACAGGGCCGGTGTTTCTATGGAAGAGGAAGAGACACCAGGGAGCTCTCCTGAACACCCAGGCGCGTTCTCTCTCCCTCTCTTGGTCTGGCTCTGTGTCTCTCTTCCTGTCTCTTGTTTTTCTGTCTCTCTCTTTCTTTCTCTGTGTCTCTCCCTCTCTCTTCCTCTCTCTCTGTCTCTCTGTATTTTTACAATGGAAATACATGAGGCTCAAGGAAATTACTTATCTGTAC
>CAUYQG010101367.1:0-12728 GCA_963574415.1 Tarsius wallacei | reverse complement strand
TGGGCAACTTGGTGAGACCTCATCTCTACAATAAGTCAAAAAAAATTAGCTGGGCGTGGTAGCGCGCGCCTGTAGTTCCAGCTACTTGGAAGGCTGAGGCGGAAGGATCGCCAGAACCCAGCAGGTCAAGGCTGTGGTGGCTGGGAGCGGCCATTGCACTCCAGTCTGGGCGACAGAATGAGACTCCAACTCAAAAAAAAAAAAAAAAAAATTGAATAAAAAAACCCCACAAACCTGAAAAGCAATAATCTATGTATTACTTTTTATAAATTAAGAAAATAGAAAATTGAAGTTCTAAAAAGAGGAGGGAAATTATAAACACAATATGAAAACCATCAGACAAAGAACATATAGTAGAATCAACCAAAAAATAAGTTTGCTCTTTGAAAATACTCATTGATTAACAGCTTATAAAGATGATCAAGAAAATTATACAAATAGCAAATAAGGGGGATGAAAAAGAACATCACTACAGACCCTGTGGACATTAAAAATATAATAAGAGAACATAAATAACAACTTTATGTTAGTAAATTCAAAATTTAGATCACATGGAAGAATTCTCAGAAAATGTATAACCTGCTAAAACTGACATGGAAAAAATGTAAAATATAAATCATCCTGAAACCATTATGAAATTAAATTTGCAGTATAAATCTCCCAGAGAAAAAACAGACCCAGATGGCTTCACTATGTAATTTTTCAAACATTTAAATAATCCAAATATAATATAAACAAAACTACACTAATATTATATAAACCCCTCCAGAGATAGGAAACTTCTTTCAACTCAATTCACAAGGCCATCTTAATACTAATATGAAATTCAAGGAAGACAATACAAAAAAGAAAAAATAAAGGCTGGTCTCTCTCATGAATAAAATAACAAAGTAGCAGAAATTAACAAAATATGAGCAGACCAAATCCAGCTACCTATATAACGTATATTGCTAGCCTGGCATCCAGTTGGCAAGATCTATGAAGCAGTGAAGCATGCAGTACTGAAGAAGATAAGGTCAGTCCTGAAGAGATAGCTTTTGTACTTGCCTTAGAATAGCAGGAACTTATTAAAGGCTTATTAAATATATAAAAGAATTTTAAAAGGAAAATAATTCTTGTGGTCTTAGTTTTAGGCTAATATCCTCAGGAGATAGATATCTAATACTAAAAGAAATATCACATACAAATGTGATTTTCCCAAATATGTGGCCAAGAGAAGTTTTCATTACACTTGGGCCCCTTGCAGGAAAGTTAATCTATTTTAATATCATAAAAGAAATTAGAAAAGAAAGAAGAGTATTTTGATAAGGAAATTTTCTTGGCAAGAACTGCTTTCTTCCTTGATTTTTCTTAATATCTCACTGTACTCTTCTTTTGTGATATTCAAACACCAAATCTTTCATTCTATGTAATTCTCACATTAAAAGTATCTGTTTCCTCTATGGTTAAATCCCACTACCTCAGTACCCCACTCCTTCCCCACACACAAACTCATTCTCTCTCTCATACAAGTCCTGTAATGTTCCAATACTTGGCGATAATTTCTTCTTCTATACAGCTATAGAACTTGTATTCTTCTACAAATTTATAGGGTACATGTGAAATTTTGTTACATGCATATGATGCATAGCAATCACGTCGGGCTACTGTATTACACTGTCCATCGAAATAGTACAATGCATTTTTGTTAACTGTAGTCCTCCTATTCTGCCATCAAACATTGAATTTATTCCTTATATTGTTAGGTTTGTACACTTTAAGCCACTTCTCTTCATTTGTCTCCCTTTTCCCCACTCACCATTGCGTTTCTATCTTTCCACAGTCTACCTTCATGAAATGAAAATTTTAAATTTCTATATATAAGTGAGAACATGAGATATTTATCTTTATGTGCCTGGTTTATTTCGATAAAGAGCATGATCTCCAATGCCATCCATGTTGCATCAAATGACATAATTTCATTCTTTCTTATGTCAAAATAGTATTCCATTGTGTATATATGGATTCCCTTTATTCATTCGTCCATTAATGGACATGTAGGTAGAGTCTATATCTTTGTTACTGTGAATAGTGCTCCAATAAACATGCTAGTGCATGCATTTCTTAGACATGGTGATTTATTTTCCTTTGGGTAGATACTGAGTAGTAAGATTGGGGGATTGAATGTTGATTCTATTTTTAGTTTTTCTTGAGAAACCCCCATACTGTGTTCTACAGTGGCTATACAAATTTACATCCTAATAGTGTATAAGAGTTCCATATTCTGCAAATCCTTGCCATCATTCATTATTTTTTGTCTTTTTATAACAGCTATTCTGACCAGGGTAAAATAATACCTAATTGTGGTTGTGATTAGGATTTCTTTGATAATTAGTGATGTTGTGCATTGTTTTATATACCTGTTGGCCATTTGCATGTCTTTTGAAAAATTCATGTCTATTGCCCACATTTTTTTTTTCTTTTTTTGAGTTGGAGTCTCACACCATTGCCCAGGCTGGAGTGCATGCTCATGGCTACCCCAGCATCGACCTGCTGGGCCAGGCAATCCTTCCACCTCAGCCTTCCAAGTAACCAGAACTACAGGCGCACACTACCATGCCCAGCTAATTTTTTGATTATTGTAGAGGTGAGGTCTTGCCAAGTTGCCCAGGCTGTTCTCGAACCTGTGGGCTCAGGAAATCCTCTCACCTCAGCCTCCCAAAGTGCTGGGATTACAGGCTTGAATCACCACGCCCAGCTCTTTTGCCTACTTTTTTAATGAAATTATTGTTTTTCCTGCAGTTGATTGAGTTTCTTATTTATTCTGGATCCTCTCAGATGAAGAGGTTTGTGAATATTTTCTCCCATTCAACTGACTGTCTCTTCATATTGTTGATTATTTCTTTAGCTATATAGAAACTTTTTAGTTTAATTAAGTCCTGTAGGTCTATTTTAGTGTTTGTTGCCTCTGCTTGAGGTCTTAGTTACAAATTCTTTGCTTAAATCAATGTCCAGATGAATTTTCCCTAGGTTTTCCTCAAAAAATTTTTTTTTATAGTTTTAGGGCTCATGTTTAGGTCTTTAATTCTTCTTGAGTTAATTTTTGTATATGGTAAGAGGTATGGGTCTAGTTGCATTCTTCTGTTTATGACTATCCAATTTTCCTAGCACCATTTATTAAATAGGGTATTATTTCCCCAGTGTATACTTTTGTTGACCTTGCCAAAGATCAGTTGGTTGTAGTTATTTGGCTTCATTTCTGGTTCTCTATTCTGTTCCATGGATTTATGAGTCTATTTTTATACCAATATTGTGCTGTTTGTTTGGTTATTATAGCCTTGTAGTTTCTTTTTCCTTTTCTTTTTTTTTTTTTAGTTGGAGTCTCACTCTGTCGCCCAGACTGGAGTGCAGTGGCCACTCCTGGCCACCGCAACCTCGACCTGCTGGGCTCCGGCAATCCTTCCACCTCAGCCTTCCAAGTAGCTGGAATTACAGGCACGCACTACTATGCTCGGCTGATTTTTTAAAAAATTTTATTGTAGAGATGAGGTCTCGCCAAGTTGCCCAGGCAGGTCTCGAACCCGCAGGCTCAAGCAATCCACTCACCTCAGCCTCCCAAAGCGCGGGATTACAGGCTGAGCCACCAAGCCCGGCTAGCCTTGTAGTTTAATTTGATGTCAGGTAATGTGACACCCCCAGCTTTGTTCTTTTTGCTTAGGATAGCTTTAGCTCTTTTTTGGTTCCATGTGAAATTTAGGATTGATTTTTTCTAATTCTGTAAAGACTGACATTAGCATTTTGCTAGGAATTGCAGTAAATCTGTAAATTGCTTTGAGAAATATAGTCATTTAAATATGAATTCTTTTGGTCCATGAGCATGAGATTTTTTTTTCCATTTATATCATCTTCAGTTTATCTAATCAGTGTTTTGTTGTAGAGGTCTTTCACTTCCTTGGTTAAATTTTCTAGGTTATTGTTTGTTTTTTTGCAGATATGACAAATAGGATTGCCTTTTTTATTTATTTCTCAGTTAAAACACGATTGGCTTACTGATTTTTGTTTGATGACTTTGTGTCCTGCAACCTTACTGAATTCATTTATTAAATCTAGAATTTTTCTTGTGGTCTTTAGATCTTTCTAGATAGAAGATCATACCACCAGCAAAGAGGGACAATTTGACTTCTTTTCCAATTTAGATGCCATTTATTTCTTTCCCTTGCCTGATTACTCTGGCTAGGACTTCCAGTACTAAGTTGAACAGTTATGAATGTGGGCATTCTTCTCTTGTTCTAGTTCTTATAAGAAAGACTTTCAACTTTTCCCTATTTAGTATGATGTTAGCTGTGGGTTTGTTATATATGGTCTTTGTTATTTCAAGGTATGTTCCTTCTGTTCCTAGTTTGTTGAGAGATTTTAATGAAGGGATGTTGAATTTAATGAAATAGTATTTCCTTATTTATTGAAAAGATAATAGGGGTTTTGCCCTCCATTCTGTTGATATGATGTATAACATTTATTTATTTGCTTATTTTGAACCATTCTTGCATCCCTGGTATAAATCCCACTTAATCCTGCTTTTTTAAAAATGTGCTTTAAAAAAAATAAAAAATTAAAAAATGTGCTTTTAGATTCAGTTTGCTAGTATTTTATTGAGGGTTTTTTCATCTATGTTCATCAGGGATATTGGCCTGTAGTTTTCTGCTTTTTTGGTTGTGGCCTTGTCTGGTTTTGGTATCAAGGTGTTGCTGCCCTTGCCTCATCTTCAATTTTTTTGCAATAATTTCCAGAGCATTGGTGCTAGTTCTTCTTTGTACATGTGGAAAAATTCAGCTGTGAATCCATCTGGTCCTGGACTTTTTATTGGAATACCTTTTATTACTGACTAAATCTCACTACTTCTTATTGGTCCACTCAGGATTTCTATTTTTTCCTGGGTCGTCAGTCTTGGGAGGCTGTATATTTTCAGGAATTTATCCATTTCCTATAGGTTTTCTAATTTGTGAGTACATCATTTTTCATAGTGGTCTCTAATAATCTTCTGTATTTCTGTGGTATCAATTATATTGTGTCCTTTTTCATTTCTGATTTTATTTGTTTAGATTTTCTTTCTTTTTTCCTCACCTGTCCAACTAGTCAAGATTTGTCAATTTTGTTAATATTTTTTGAGAATAAACTTTTTTTGTTTCATTTATCCTTTATATTGTTTTTGTTGTCTCTAGTTCATTTAGTTATTCTCTGATACACATTATTTCTTTTTGTTTGTTATATTCGAATTTGGTTTGTTTTTACTTTTCTAGTTTCTTGAGGAGCATTGTTTGATTACTAATTTGTAATCTTTCTTCTTTTTATGTAGTTTACTGCTATAACCTTCTATCTTAGCAGTTTTTGCTGTATCCCATAGGTTTTCTTATGTTATGTTTCCATTTTTATTTGTTTCAAGACAATTTTTGATTTCCATCTTAATCTCTTTATTGACCCACTGCTAATTCAGGAGCAAGTTGTTGAATTTCCATGTATTTGTATAGATTTCAAAGCTCCTCCTGGTATTGATTTCTAGTTTTGTTCCACTGTGGTCTAAGAAGGTACTTAACATGATTTCAATTTTTAAAAATTTGTTGAGACTTGTTTTGTGGCCTAGGATATAGTCCATCTTGAAGAATGTTCCATGTGCTGATGATAAGAATGTATATTCTGCAGTTGTTTGATAGAATGTTCTGTAAATATCTGTTAGGTTCATTTGTTCTAAAGTCTATTTTAAATCCAATGATTTTGTTTATTTTCTACCTAGATAATCTGGCTAATTCTGAGAGTGGGGTATTGAAGCCCCAAACTATTATTGTATTGCAGTCTGTCTCTTTAGATCTAGCAATATTTGCTTTATGAATCTGGGTACTCTAGAGTTGGGGATACACACACACACATATATTTATATTTATATATATTTAGAATTGTTATAGTCTCTTGCTGGATTGATCCCTTTATCATTGTATAATGACCTTCTTTGTCTTTTTTTTTCTTTAACTGTTGTTGACTTAAAGTCTTTTTCAACTGATATAGCTGCTCCTGCTCACTTTGGGGTTCCACTTGCCTGGAGCTCTTTAACTACTGCTTGATTTTCAGCCCATATGTGTCTTTACCAGTGATTTTCTTATAAATGACATATAGTTGAATCATATTTTTGCTTTTTAAAAAAAAATCTATTCAGTCATTCCACATTCTTAAAGTAAATAATTTAATCCATTTATAGTCGAGGTTACTATTGATATGTGAGGCTGTTTTCCTGTCATACTGTTGTTTTCTGGTTGTCTTATAAGTTCTTTGTTTCTTTTTCTCTCATTTATTGTGGTTTAGTGGATTTCTGTAGTAGTACATTTGAGTCCTATCTCTTCCTTTTTTGTGATTCCTTTGCCAGTGAGTTTTATACTTTTGTGTGATTTCATGATTTCAAAATGTCACCATTTTGCTTCCAGGTTTAGGACTCCCTTGAGTATTTCTTACAGAGCCAGTCTAGTGGTAACAAACTCTCTCTGCATTTGCTTGTCTAGTAAAGAATTTATTCCTCTTTCATTTATAAAGAATAATTTTGCTGGATATAGAATCCTTGACCAGCAGTTTTTTGGTTTTTATTTTCTTCCAGGACTTTGATTATATCATCCCATTCTCTTCTAACCTGTAGAGTTTCTGCTGAGAAATCTGCTGTAGGTCTGATAAGGTTTTCCTTTAGGTGACTAGACACTCTTCTCTTGCTGAATTAGGATTTGCTATATTTTTTATTTTAGACAGTCTGACTATAATGTGCCACAAAGAAGACCTTTTTGCATTGTATTTGTATGGAGATCACTGAGTCTCATGTCTAAATATCTAATATCTCATGTCTATGGTAAACTTGTTAAATGAGTTTCTTAATCCTTTCATTTTCTCTTTGCTCTGAGAGATACTAATAATTCAAATATTCAGTCACTTCCTGTTGTCACAAATGACACAAAGGCTTCACTCATTCTTTTTTATTCATTTTTCCTTTTTTGTCTGACTGGGTTATTACAAAGATTTGTCTTCAAGTTATAAATTCTTTCTTCTGCTTGGGTTACTGATGCAGCCCTCAAATTTATTTTTTATTTATTTCAATGAATTAATCTATAATATATCTATCTCTTTGTTAAATTTCTCATTTATATCTTGACTTGTTTTTTTCTAATTTCTTTGTACTGTTTTTCAGAAAGTTTTGGCATCCTACATTGACTTTCTTTAAAATCAATATCTTGAATTCTTTCTCTATGATTTCTAATCTTTCTTGTAGTTAAGATCTATTGCTCAAGAATTATTGTGCCTGTCTGGAGGTGTCATATTTCCTTGCTGTTTCATATTTCCTGCATGCTTACATTGATATCTGCACATCTAGTTTAACAGTTGCTTGTTTCAATTTTTGAATTTACTTTCATAGAAAAGGACTTTTTTCTGAAGGTGTTCCTACGGTGTTGGCTGAATAGGGCATTTTTGCTTTAATTTTTGGTGCATGCAGTAGTGTAGTCACTGTGTGATTTATTTAGCTATAAACAGTATTTTTCCTCAGTGGACTAGGAATTATTAGTGGAGGCTGTGGTTAAGTTTTGCTGGGGACTGAGATGCCAGGTAGGCCAGTCTTCAGGCCCCAGTAGGGGCCACAATGAGCTGAGTGTGCTTATTCTTATGCCTTAGGGTGGTTTAAACTGGCATTGGTGTTGACTGTTATTAGAGGGTTATTTCTTGGTCCTCCAGGTGGTTTGTCAGATACTGGTAGTGGCAGTGGTGAACCAGCCAGGTGGGTACCTGGGCAGCTGTCAGGACATGGGCATGGCAGTAGCAGAGGCAGGATTATTTTCTGGGTCATGCATTCTTTGCCTTGATGTTTACGAGTGGCTTCAGTGGGCTGGGTGTGCAACTCCACACCCACAGGGAATGCTTACAGGAAGGTGCCAGCTAAGGTGATAGCAGCTTGGAGTTTAGTGCCAACCTCAGGAGCTCAGGTGGAGTGTTAAGGTACCCAAGCCGGAGGATTGGATTGGGAAATCTGTAGGAACCTGGGCTATGGGCTCTGTCTTGGCTGGGCAGGTTTGTCCTCAGTACCCCCAGTGATAATGAGAATAGGCACCAGCTGTGGTGGGTGGGGGTAGGAGAGTCCTTAGGTCCCTGGAGGAGTGCTTGGGTAGGGGTTGGTAGCAAATGACCCTGCCACTGGAGAAGGTGGGGCTGTCCTCAGTGGTCACAGCCTGGGCTGGAATTTGGGCAATGCATGTCCTTCTCATGCCCCAATCCTAGTTGGCATCATCTCCCTCAGCCCTGAAGGTGATAGCCCTTGCCCAGATCAGGTGCAGGCACCCCACCCAACTCAAGACTAAGTTCCAGCAGCAACTCATGCCATTTTGTGTCCCAGTTTCAGTCCTAAAAGTGTTTGCTCCCTAGCACCAGCAGTACAAAGTCCACGCCTTGCTCCATTTTTCAGCCTTGGCTGTGGCAGTGATCCTAACTTGTGCCCAAGTCTCAGCAGTGACAGCCCGAGTTTCCCTAATGCCTCAGACCTGATGCCACTGGGCTGCAGGAAAGTGTGCAGTCTGCCAAAGGGTAGGTTTAGCCTCATTGGAACCCCTTAAGTCGTGAAAGGGTGTGGGACCCAGCATGAGCTTCCTCCCTGAGGCGGTTCCATCCTACAGTCTCCTGGCTCTCTTGTGGCCAGGACTGCATGATTCCACAGTAGGAATGTGGGCCACTGGAAGTCTCTCACTTATCCTTTCCCTGCGTTGGGAAGTCACCCAGCTCCCAGCTGATACCAGCCAAACAGGCTGCTTTTCTTCTTTCTCCTTCATTGCTTTTAGTATTTCCTGTCATTTTTTCTGTTGAATCCAGAGTTCTCTCCTGACTAGTGTATTTGAAGTGTGCTGCCTCTGCAACCAGTTAACAAGTCCTATGGACCATGTCATACATTTTTTTTTTTTGTATCTTCTTTTTTGATGATGAAAGTGTTGATAATCTTGAGAGGTATCAAAAATGTTTTAAATGCATCAAGGATGAGAACTTAGTAATAATTAATTCAATGGCTTTTTTACCTTGCTTAAATGTGATAAAAGAAGAGATGTAAGAAATATAGTACACTAATAGTTGCTTTGGAGGGGAAATATATAGTCACTCAGTATAATCTCATAAGCTTTACTGAATATAATTGCTACAAGGACATAGTTTCAGAAATCTATCTTTCACATTTCTAAGTTATGAGAAGCTTTATGAAGTCACCTTAAAACTACTGCCAATAAGTTTAAAAAAGTGTATGTGTTTTAAATTTTTGTTCATGTTATTTTGCCACCTACAATATCAAGGAAAAACTTAAATGTACACAAAGGAAAAATGGTAGCATGTTCTATAAACAAATAAAACAAAATTTACAATTCATATCAACCAAAGGCAGGTAATTCAGTTAAGGTTAATTAGTACATTGAAGAAGAAAACTTTTAAGTATTTTACTGTCAAGGAGCATAATCATAATACTATTTAAACAAAATTCTTTTGGAAGATTTTTTTTCTCTTCTAGGATACTTTTCCCAGAAAAAAATGCATTTTATTTCATATATAGAAAGATTTATCTTATGTACAGTCTATTTTCTCTGGGTAATAATTATCAGACAGTATTTGAAAATGGCCTTTAAACTGCTCCTATGATTTATAATATGATAATATGTCTGTATGATAGAATCTTGCTCCCTTCATGCCACATTCTCACCCAATTTTCTAGAAAGCTTAATGTGATAATTAGAATAAAAAGTGTCCATCTCTTTCTAATACTTTCTAATACTTATACTTTTCAAACTAGTGTAGATGTATTTAAGCTCTAAATAATCATTATGCATACACACTGCCAAAATACTCATTTATTCTATCAGTTATTCAGGAAATTCTATCACAACTTAAATATGAACAGTTTTAAATGCTTGGCATTGTTGAAGCATGGTGTTTGGATGATTGCCTGAATCCAGGTCTTAAGGGGACAGATGATTTAAACCAGTGGTCTCTAAATAAGGGTGAGTATCACAACCATCTGGAAAATGTTTACACATTTTACCACCAACCCAAAGAATCAACATCAAAACAGGCAAGCTATATTTTGAGAACTTTCCTGAGGGATTCTCATTCAAATCCTCTTTAAGGAGCCATGGTCAGGTAAACCTAAAAAGAAGAGAGGTTTTGGCGTGTCTATCAAGATGATGAGGCATGGTAGACTCTTGAGGCTGATGACAGCTTTTGTAAACTAAGTGGGCACAACAAACATGAAGTAAATAATTACATTGATTAAAGGCTTACTATTATGAGACAGGACAATAGTTGTTACATAAGGCAAAGGATGACAGTGAGGATTGGGAAGAGAAAAGAAATTCCACTTCCTGGCAGTGAACAATAAGGTCACTGACACAGAAGTGGTGTAGGGGCACTGACCAACTCTAGTGAACAAGTCTGGAATGACTAAATTCTAAACTAGTACCTGTTGATGGATTGACTATAAAATGGCACCTTACATTCAACTTAAACCAAGAAAAAGAATCACTACATACAACCAACTGTCTAAAAAATGAAAGGAAGATCTACAACGAAAGTCACCAGTGCTTTTCTAATAAAGAGAACATCCATTAAGTTCAAAATTACAGTCCATGAAATCTGGTGCTTGACTTTTAAAATTAATGCACATTTGTACACTACATCTATACTCATTTTAATATAAAATGATGCTTAATTTATTTGATAACAAGTCAAATTGATGCTCCAGGAAGACATACCATATATTTCCATGAATACTCACTGGCAATGTTGCTAACAACTACTGGAATACTGAACTTATGCAGCTACAGAAAGAAAAGAAACCGTACAAACCTTTTCTCCTGCTGGAGGTTCTCATTAGCTTCAAAACTCAGTGTGGTTATTCATAACATAACAAGAAGATTAAGGCAAATAGCTAATGGTTGTAGTCTAAGGAAAAGAAAATATGCCCTTTCTGACCTTCGAAAAAAAGTTCATTAAAACTTAAAATTGGTAGTGTGAGTTTTAATGGATTTTCATTTCTTTTTTTAAGTTTAGTGGGAGTAAGAAAAATTCATTCCCTCTGTAAATGCCGATTAATTAGCTGGGTGTGTTTCAGAAGAAAATTTATTTTAGCCATACTATTTTCCAGTGACCTCTCTCTAAAAAGGCTTTTCTGTACTTTTCAGTTGCTGAGTTTTATTCCTGTGCCTACTGTGTATCATTTCTCATTTAAAAGTAATATGCAAGGGGGTGTTAGTGTAAAATAATCTCCCAAACCAAGCACTAATTTAGTTTATGTATATCCTAATTGCCATTATTTTACAAAAAGGTGTCTGGGTGATTAGATTCAAATCTGAAAGTGTGGTGCAAGGATAATCCTTGGGATTTGATTTTTTTTGGTTTAGTGTCACCTGATATACCATCACTATCTACATTACTAAAATATACTTCATGAAACATTTTTAGATGTGGTCCAGTGTTCTAAAATTTGTTTCTTTATTCCATTTGATAAATTAATAAATATATAGTATCCAAATAATTAGAAATATTTTGCATTGATGACTGTGACAAGTAGAATTTATTATTTAATGATCATTATTAAGTAAAGGTACAAAATATTTTTATATATGTGACATATATAATAAATTACTCAAAAATCTAAAGGTTAATTGTGGCTCTAGGTATATACAAACAGTACCAGTTTTTGGCTAAATAGAATTTACCAACTTTTTGTAATTTCTCTTAATTCAAACCCTACATTGATAATAGTGCAAATATAAAAATGATTTTATTTAAGACCACACTTTCTTGCAGTAAATCTCATAGGAGTGTTCCACATCATTCCTAGTATATGCTAATATTGTTAGAAAATCAAAAGAATAAATCACCTATATTTTAAGATTAAATTTTGGGATAACACACTCATCTATAGAGATAGATGCTTTTGATATTTTTTAAGAAAATCAGTCTCCTGCAGACATTTTCTGAGTACTTCTATGTGCCAGTTACTTTGTTAGATACTCAGGTAACTAAATATGATATAGTCCCTATTCTCAAAGAGCTCACAATAAACAATACTAGTAGACAATTTTATGATTTAGAGTATTTTAACTGAGGTCATCAACTTTTGAGCTGCATCACAATCCCATAAATTACATAATGTAAACATTTTTATCCTCATATTAAAGTTACAGACGGGTTCAGAGAGTATTTTTCTTATATGTTTTTCTATCAGGTTACTTACTGAGGTAAAAGGAAACAATGAGTGCTCAATAAATATTTGATAATGAGTGAATTAAAAGGTTGCTCAAGGTCACACAGGTCAAATTAATTCCAAGACCAGTGTGTCAAAATGTTACTACAAATAGCTTTGTGGGTTGATTCAGGGCATCTGTTTGCACACCTCTGTGATGAAACTGATCCAACAACTTCTTAATATAGTAATTCTTGAGATATGTATACATTTTGTTAAAAGGTGGGATGACTTGCTGGGAGAAAAAGTCCATTCATTGTTCTAGTTTTATAGCATCCACCTTGGCGGGCAGAGGGCAGTTAAGAAAAAAAGGAATTAGCCGGGCTCGGTGGCTCAGCCTGTAATCCCACACCTTTGGGAGGCTGAGGTGAGTGGATTGCCTGAGCCCGCGGGTTCGAGACCCGCCTGGGCAAGCGAGACCTCATCTCTACAATAAATCAAAAAATTAGCCGGGCGT
>CAUYQG010101365.1:0-20491 GCA_963574415.1 Tarsius wallacei | reverse complement strand
CTCCAGGTTGCCCGGGCTGATCTCGAATGCACGAGCTCAGGCAATCCACTCACCTCGGCCTCCCAAAGTGCTGGAATTGCAGAATGAGCCACGGAGCCCAGCCTCAGCAAGCAATTTTATAATCAAGAAAGTTAATTATTCAAATTGCTATACATTGCTTATAATTACATTGATTAAGGATGCTGCCTACATTGTTCTAAGCTCTGCTAGACCACCTGCTTCTGTGACTCTTTACTGGAAATATTCATATCCTTCAGAGACCAGCCTTAGCCAGAGGCTGTTCCCTGAGGGAGGAGGCAGAAAGAAGCCAGGTGTAGGGAGGAAAGAGTCTGTGTCTAGACAGTTACCTCACAGCATTATGCTTATGATTGACCCAATAATTGTGACTTCCTTAGTGAGCATTGTGCTCTAAGTAGCCAAATTAATCTTATACATCATAAACACATTTAGTTCTTTATTTTCTTTAGGAACCTGTAGTTTTGGTTGCCTATTCAACATCATCTTCCACAGGGAACTGAGGTTTTTCATGTGCCTTTGGTAGAGCTTACTCTCTGCACAGAGAGTGGATATTTGATCCAAATATTTTATCAGAATGCTCCATTCTCTTGGCCACAGTGATTGGTTAATAATGGTGCTAGGTCAGTGAGCTGAGCCAGTGCTGCAGGTAAGATGCAAAGAATTGTGAGAAGTTAGATTAACAAAGACAGTTTATTGAGAAGGTAGATCAGAGAAATGAGTGAATCCACTTGTCAAGGGAGAGAAGGGGCCAGATGCTTAAAGGAAACATGGCAACAAATGCTTGTGACTAGGGGTTTTTAAAACTTCTTTTGGGCGAGAGGTTACAGACAAACATTCACAGGAGCTGACATCATGGTGATGGGGTCTGTTTCTCAGCTCTCTGATGACTGGAGTGGGTCAGTTACGTAGATGAGAAGGGCAGGGCTGGTAGCTGAAAGACAAATTCTTGGGAGGTGTTAGTCTCAATGTCTTGTGACTAACCCAGGGTTCCCAGAAAGGATTATTGTCATGTATGAGCTCAAGGAGACCAGAGAAACTCCATTGGGGGCTCTGTTTTTTCAAATGGGCATGGAACTTAGGCTGGGCCAAGCAGAAGCATGGGTTAGAAACATAGAATGTGAAGAAATTAGCAAATAAACCTGAGCTTTAAGAACATGCTGTCTAAAAGCCACTGCTTAACCCAAAATGCCATGAATTGTTTGAAGAACATCTTAAAGTGAGGCTAAAATGGAGTAAGGACCATCATATGTAATATCAAGAACCAAGAAGATTATACTGTAAAATAATAATTTGCTTTAGATGAACTTTAACCATTGCACAACTTGTGGAAGATTTAAATAAAATTGTTATAAACAGCAGCAAAAATGCATAATATTTGTTACTTTTATAATATTTGTTACTTTTAGAAATTATTCACAGCCATTTCATTGGGAAATTTTGAGCTCACAGATTATCCATGTGAGCTTTATTTTGAGACTTTGGGAAAACATTTGTTTCCTAGTAAACTTATTTTACATGTTGAAAAATTTTAAAGTTGTATTTATGTCTATTATCAATCTATTTGATATTGTTTGTGGAAAATACCTTAGATTAAAAAGTGTTAGATTTCAAAGGAAAGAGATTCTCATAGAAGAACGTTATAATGACAAATTATTCTTTATAAGTCCTAACACCTACTAAAAAAACCTCAAATTATCTTCTTCCAGTATTAAAGATCCTCCATATTCTAGCCCCATACTACCTTTCTAATCTTCTCTCTCGTTATTTTGGTCTACATGAACTCTCCAGTACCCAGAAGAAACATTATTCCTTTGCTCATGCCTTACTCCTTATCTTGAACACTCACTTTGTTTTTCTTACTGTTAGGTCTCTAAAAATGTTAGGTCTGGGAGGATTGTTAAGTCAGTGGGCCCCTGTGCTGAGCCAGTGGCACAGGTAAGATGCAAAGGATTGCACATAAATTAGACTGGAAAATATGGTTTACTTACAAAGTAGATTAGAGAGAGAAAAGGGAGATCCACATCCCCCAGATTGGGAATGGGGCCAGAGTTTAAAGAGAAGCATGGCAGCAGCTGCTTGAGGTTGAATGTTTTTAAAACCTGTCCTTTGATGGGAGCAGGTGATTGGGTGGTGATTTGTTTTACATCATCACAAAGGAGCAGGCAAGCACAGGCACTGTGGATGGCAGGCAGATGGGTGGGCTAGTCACATAACTGTTGCCATGGCGATGGGGTCTGTGTTATGAAGATCACAAAGGGCTGCTTTGGGTCATGGGTGTCTGTCTGCCATATAGGTCATCCCTTTTTTTATGGCTAAAAGACAAACTTGGAGTAGAAAAATAAACAGTACAAAGCAGGCTTGGCGAAGGGGGTTGTAAATTATCAATAACTATCTCTGGGAAAATGGTTTTGTCCTTGGCTAATGTCTAGAGGGTAAATTAAAGTGAAGTGCTAGAAAAACATGACAAAGCTAAGCAATGTTGTTATGTGCTACACTTTAGTTAATATTATTTCATTAAATTACTCAATTTTGGCATTTTACCCTTTCACTTTCCATTTTTTTGGTACAGTCGGAATCCATGTTTCCCATTCTTCTGCCCACACACGGTTTCCCCTATTCCCCTACATCTTGCAGTAGTATGGTACATTTGTTACAATTGATGAACCAATGTTATTATTGACTAAAATGCATAGATTATACTAGGGCTTACTCTTTGTGTTGTTTATTCTGTGGTTTTTGACAAGTGTGTGATGATATGTTTCTATCATCATCCGAAATAGAATTATTTCCTAAAAATCCCCTATGTTCTGCCTGTTCGTTCCTCTGTCCCAGAGAGCCCCTGGCAACTGCTGGTCTTTTTACAATTTCCATAGTTTTGCTTTTTTCCAGAATGTCAAATAGTTGGAATCATACAGCCTATAACCTTTTCAGATTGGGTTATTTCACTTACCAGAATACATTTAAGGTTCACCCATGTGTTTTTGTGGCTTGATAGCTCATTTCTGTTTATTGCCAAATAATATTCCACAGCATGTATGTACCATAATTGTTTATCCATTCATCTATTGAAGGATATCTTGGGTGCTTTCAAGTTTGGGCAATTATAAATAAAGCTTCTAGAAATATCTGTGTGTCAATTTTTGTGTGAACATAAGTTTTAATTCATTTGTGTGAATACCATAGAATGTCATTGCAGGATCATATATGCTAAGCTTATGTTTGACATTGTAAGAAACTGCCAAACTGTTTTCCAAAGTGGCTATAGAATTTTTAATTACTACCAACAATGAATGAGAGTTTCTGTTGTGCCACAGCCTTAACAACTCTTGGTGTTTTCAGTGTACATTTTTACTGTTTTACTAGATATGTAGTCGTAGTTTTATTTTTTAATTAAATTAAACTTAATTTAATGTCTGTATTTGTTTCTTTTAATTGGCAAATACAAATTGTATATCTTTATGAATATACTGTTTTTTTAAATTCTAAATTTCACTTCTAATTCATTTCTTTGCTTTCATCTGATTATAATCTGTTAAAAGCAGCCATACCACTTTCTGAACACTTTGCTGCTTAGAAATTTCTTCTACAAATATCCTAAGTCATCACTCTCAAGTTCAGCTTTCCACAAAAGCCTAGGGCATGGACACAGTGCAGCTCAGATTTTGGCTGCAGCATACAAAGGGTGACCTTTGTTCTACTTCCCAGTAGGTTCCTAATTTCCATTTCATACCTTGTTAGCAAGGCCTTTACTTGCTGTAATTCTATCAGTATGTTGTCCACAACCACTTTATTAATCTCTAAAAAGATCCAAACTTTCCCTCATCTTCCTGTCTTTTAAACCCTCCAAATCCTTTTAACCTCTGCCCATGACCCAGTTCCAAAGATGCTTCCACGTTTTCTGATACGTTTGTAGCAACATCCCCCTCCTGGTATCAGTTTTCTATCTCAATTCATTTGTATTACTATAAAGGAATACCTGAGGCTGATTAATTCATTTCAAAAAAGAGGTTTAGTCCAGGTGTAGTGGCTCATGCCTGTAATCCCAATGCTTTTGGAGGCTGACACAGGAGGATCACTTGCAGCCAGGAGTTCAAGACCAGCCTGGGCAATATATTGAGTCCCTGTTAATACAAAAAACTTAAAACAAATTAGTTGGGCATGCTGATGTGCATCTGTGTACTTGGGAAGCTAAGTTGGGAGGATCGTTTGAGTCCAGGAGTTCAAAGTTATAGTGAGCTATGATCATGCCACTGTGCTTCAACCTAGGTGACAGAGACCTTGTCTTGAAAGAGAGAGACAGAGAGAGAAAGAAAGAGAGGTTTATTTGGTTCATGGTTCTGGAGGCTGTAAAAGAAGCAGAGTACTAACGTTTGCTTCTGGTGAGGGCTTCAGGCTGCTTCCACTCATTACAGAAGGTGAAGGGGAGTCAGTGTTTACAGAGATCACATGTCAAAAAAGGAGGCTAAGAGCGAAAGGAGTAGGTGCCAGGCTTTTTTTAGCAAACAATTTTTTGGGAAACGAAGAGTGAGAACTCACACGCATTAAAATGGCATCAAGCCATTCATGAGGGATCCACCCCATGATCCAAACACCTTTCACTAGCCCCACATCCAACACTGGAGATGACATTTCAACATGAAACCTAGTAGGGCCAAACAAACTATATCTAAACAGCAACATCAACTTTGTCTTTTTTGTGGTGAGAACACTTAAAGTCTACTCTCTTAGCAATTTTCAAGTATACTTATATTGTTATTAACTATATTCACCATGATGGGCAATATATCTGTTGAACTTATTCTTTCCTTGTAACTGAAATTCTGTATCCTTTGACCAACCTCTCTCCAGTTTCCTCCACCCCCCTCACCCCCCAGCCTTTGGTAGCCACAATTCTACTCTTTACTTTTAAGAATTTTTTTTTTATATTCTAACTGTCCCTAGGTTATTTTATTAACATAATGTTCTTGTGGTTTGTCCATGTTGTTACAAATGATAAGATTCCCTACTTTTTAAAGGCTATATTGCATTGTATATATGTACCACATGTTTTAACCAGTTATTAGTTGATGGACACTTAGGTTGATTTTCATGGCCTGGTTATTGTGTACATGCTACAATGAACATGGGAGTGCAGATATCTTTTCAGCACACTGATTGAATTTCCTTTGGGTATCTATCCAACAGTAGGATTGTTGAATCATGCTGTAGTTCTATTTTTTTTTTTTATTTTGAGAAACCTCCATACTGTTTTCCATAATAGATGTACTAATTTACTTTTTGGTGATAGCCATTATAATAAGCATGAAGTGATATCTCATTGTGGTTTTGATTTGCATTTCCCTGTGATTAGCTGAACTTTTTTTTCTATTGGCCTTTTGTATATCTTCTTCAGAGAAATGTCTTTTTAGGTCCTATGCTGATTTTTTAATCTTATTATTTGTTTGCTTGCTATGGGGGTTCCTTTCTTATATATTTTGGATATGAATCTCATCAGATATATGGTTTTCTTCATTTACCTGGATGTCCATAACTCTTCCAATATTTGAGACTTTTCAGTGATTTTTTTTATATACGCTTTCTGTCTTTTCTCTTTCTGAAAGTGAATGATGTATAACTACAATGTGAAATTAATTCACTTGATAATGTCTCATAAATTCTATAGACCTTCTTCATTCCATTTGATTATTTTTTGTTTTTCTCCTCTGACTCATCTTCAAATTCAGACTCTTATTTTTCTAATTGCTGGAGCACTCTGCTGCATTTTTCATTTCATTTCATGTATTGTATTCATCAGCTCCAGAATTTGGTTCTTTAATTGTTTTTATTGTTTTGTTGAAATTCTTGTTTTGCTCATGTATTATTTTCCTGAATTTGTTGAGTTGCCTTTTGTGCTCTCTTCTAGCTCACTGAGCTACCTTAAAACAATTATTTTGACTCATTTTTAGGAAATGTATATATCTCTATTTCTCTGAGGTCAGTTACTGAAAAATAATTGTCTTCCTTTTGTGGTGTCATATTTCTTTTACTTTTCTTGTTTCATGAATTCTTATGTTGCTGAGTTCATATTTCAAGAAATTACCTATTCCAGTCTTTACTGACTGGCTTTGAAAAAGAAAGTTCTTTGTAATACTATAAGAAAAGACTGACAGTGGTGGGAAACTATGGGGAGGGGAGGGAAAGGGAGATGGGATTAACGGTACTCAATATCTGTCTGGGGACAGGGAGACACCTCTTATCAACAAGGGTGCTTGAATGAAGCATATTTGTATACCTAACCCTTAACTGTATCCCACAATATCACAATAAAAAATACTGATTATTAAAAAAAAAAAAGGAAAAAAGAAAAAGAAATTTCTTCACCAGTCATCTTGGCTAGGGACTCTGTAGATCTATCCGATTTTTTCTATGTATGCAACTACTCCATTCCTCTTGTTCTCTCCTGGTGTGGAATGTCTTAGGATTGTATACCTTCTCCTGAACCCACATAACTATTCTCATTCTGACATCATCTTGTTTTCCCTGGGGCAGTGCCCTGAAGTGTTCAATCTTAAGCACCATTTCCCTTTCTAGTAGATTTAACTGCCTGTCCATGTATACACATGAATAATTTGTAGAGGCTCATGTGCACCATCTTGGGTTACTAGCTATGGAGGGAAGGGCACAATGAATGCTGGGGGCGCGCATGGGCTAGTTAGAAATGTCCACAGATGATGGATGCATCCTATAAAGTTCACAGGTCTATTGATAGAGCTTACAATATGGTTTGCAGAAGCAGTGGCTCTGTAGTGAGTATTATTCCCTTGTTTCTGTGATCCCTACTCCAGAGTATTCAACTATGCTGATCCTATCAGTGTTCTGGGAAAGTCAGAAAAGAAGTGGGCAAGCTAAGTATTTACTATATTCTCGCATTTGCCAGTGGAAGAAATTGTGGACTGAAGAGGTCATTCTTGGCACTGAGCTTTGTCACTTTGGGAGAGGGGTGATATGAGTAAAGTGAAATTGTTCTTATTACTCTTGGTAATGTACCTTTTCTTAGATTTTTTTGCTACAACAGGGTACAGGAACCTCTCTGGACTCATGCCTTCCCACAAAGGTACTATATTATCCGTAGGTGGTTATAAAAAGCAATGTTTCTTTGGGAAGATAAGGATTAAAAACTTCTATCCTGCCATCTTGCTGATATTCATAAAAATCTGTTTAGGTTATTCCAATATTTCACTAAGTCAGTATCATCTGCATAAGAAAAATTTAATTCCTTAGCATGGCCTATTGCTCCATCCATATCAAGATACTTACAGTTTTTATAATTTACTTACCATGCAATTTCAAGCCACACTTCTTCAGCAAATACTGTCTTCTCTATGGATATTTACCTATGCTCTTTTCTACGCCCACCTGTCTACATGCCTGCATGAATTTTTGCCCATACTTCAGGATCTACCTAAAGATTGTATCTTCTCTTAAGAAAACTTCCAGGCCTTCTGTGAGCCCCCTTTTTCAAGTAAGCCTTGAATCTGTCTTAAACTAATAGTTCAAATTTGAAGGAAAAAAAACTAAATTTTATAATAGCTTGAAGCAATCAAGGTTGAAATTAGTAAACATAACACTAAGATTTTAGAAATTCATTATTTTTTCTAGATCTGTCAGAGAATATATGAAAGAAATTTATCAAGGAATTTCACCTCTCTGTGACTCATTTTCTATATCTGCAAAATAATAATGGTGAATTAGATGGCCTTTATATTTTTTTACAATTCTAACATTGATATTGTAGAGATACAGCTGTTGGGCCCCAAGGCAAGATACAGTGTAGTAGACACTGGGTCTTCAAAATGGCACAATATTGTAGCTGCTTAGGTCTTGGGGATTGTGTGGGTCACAGAATGAGCTTTCTGTCTGGAGGGTCTAGGGGTTCTCCTGTGACTAAGCTTGCAAGGTTCTGTGGTGGGAATGTGGATTACATGGAATGTCTTACTTACTCTTTCCTCACACTGGAGATCCTTCAAAAAATCCATATAAATGTGTGCAATATATCTGAATAAACTTTCCTACAAAGAAGATATAGAAATGGACAATAAGCACATGAAAAGTTTATCAACATCATTAGTCACTAAATAAATGCAAATCAAAGCCACGATGGGATACTACTTCGCATCTATTAGGATGGCTATAATAGGAAAAAAAATAACAAATGGCCAAGGATATGGAAAAATTGGAACCATTGTGCATTATCCATGGGAATATAAAATAGTATAGCCTTTGTGGAAAATGTTATGATGGTTCCCAAAAAGTTAAACATAGAATTACTATGTGATTCAACAATTATACTTCTAGGTATATACTCAAAAGAATTAACAGCAGAGACTGAAACAGATACTTGTACACTAATGTTTATAGCAGCATTATTCACATTAGCCAAAAGGTGGAAGCAATCTAAGTGTTTATCAATAGGTGAATAGATAAACAAAATGTGGTATATACATTCAATGGAATGTTATTCAGCCTTGAAAGAAATGAAATTTTGACACACACAACATGGATGAACTTTGAAGACATTATGCTAAGTGAATAAGGCTGACATAAAAAATATGTGATTCAAGTTACATGAGGTATCTAGAGTAACAAAGTTCATAGAGTCAGACAGAAGAGGGGTTACCAGGGTTTGGGAGAAGAAAGGAAGAAGGTGATGGCATTGGTGCATAGCTTCCCAAGGGGAGCACTTGAAAGGTGGCCATAGTGATATTCAGAATAAGATTTGTAGCACTTTTTCTAGGATGCATACGTGAGCTTAATTATCAGACCTCATATTTTATCATAATAAAAATACTAAAGTTAGAAGCCTCTTGGAAAACTTAACAGTAATTAAACATTTTAGCAATGTCAATATCAGTGCATAGCACAATCTTTAGTATAATGTTGAGGTATTTTCTGCACCTGGGGACCAGTGCTAACACTTCACACTACCTCCTGGAAAAATAGTGCTTTGGCAGAACCATCACATTTATTTCTCCCACTCATAGTTATGTCCTGTAATCTTAAGGAGAGCCGAAACTGTACTCTTTCTTAGGAAAATGGTGCTAAAATGGAACTTTTTCATCTACCTTTTCCATCACTGCTGCACCATGCCTTTCAGGACCCAAGCTAAACCTGCACACTCTTCCAGGGAAAATGGTGCCTTGCTGGAGTTCTTCCATATCCCTTCCCAGCCACTGCTGTACTCTGTCCCTAGTTTGAGCTGAAGCTGCACACTGCCTCCCAAGGAAATAGTGACTTTTTAGAGCTGCTCCAGAAATCCCTCCTAGTTACTGCTATACCCATCTTCCCTGTGTCAGAGCTAAAGGAATGCCAAAAATCCTGGGGAAATGGAACTTTAGCTAACCAGAGCAGTAACACTTCTGTGTCTGAGATGAAGCGGTGCCATGCCTTCTGGCAAAACAGTACTTTGGCCACCCAGAGTAGTCATGCCTCCCGGGTGCCTAAGTTGAAGCAATGCCCAGCCTCCCAGGAAATGGCACCTTGGTCACCCAAAGTTGTCATGCCCCCCATGACCTAAACTAAAGTACCGCTCTGCATCCCAGGAAAATGCTGCCTGGGCCACCCTGAATAATCATGTCCACTTGGGCCTGAGCTAAACAAAAACATCATCTTTGGGGGGAAAGTGGCACTTTGGTTGATCTGAGCATCAATGCATTCCATGGCTAAGCTAATGTAGTATCCTGCATCCCAGGGAAACAGAGTAGTGATTGAGCTCAGACATTCGGCATTACAGACCAAGCATCCTGCTAGTCTAGTATCCTGCTTCCCTGAAACTGAACTAGTCTCCTAGAGTCTGAGTTACTGAGGCACCCCTCTCCATGGGGAGCAAAGTCATTATTGTGCTGCTTTCTGCCCCCCCTGGAGCCCAAACAACAGTTCTGTTTCACCATTCCTTTTTATATATAATTATTTTATTTTATTTTTAAAATGTGGGGTACAAATGAGGTACATATGTGGTGATCATACAGGTAAAGTGTGGGTACCCTGGTTAGTGTTATATGCCCCCCCTCCCCTGGCAGTTCCCCACCCACTACTGCCAATCCCTTTCTTATAGTATTACAATAAATGTTCAGGGTCCACTTATGAGTGAGTACGTGTGGTACTCAGATGTTTTTTTCTATGATAAATCACTGAGTATTATAGACTCTGATTCCATCCAGGTTGCTGCAAAGTTCATAATTTTGTTTTTCTTTATGGCTGCATAATATTCCATTGTGTAAATGTGCCACATTTTCTTTATCCATTTCACTTTTGATGGGCAGCATGGTTGATTCCATGTTTTTGCTATGTGAATAATGCTGCAATAAACATGCATGTGCAGGTATCTTTATTATACAGTGATTTGACTTCCTCTGGGTATATTTCCAGAAGGGGGATCACTGGGTCATATGGAAGGCTGATTTTCAGATTTTTTAGAAATAACCACACTGTTTTCCACAGAGGTTGTACTAGTTTACATTCCCACCAACAGTGTAGGAGTGTTCCCTTTTCCCCATATCCTCTCCAGCATCTATTGTTTTTCAGTTATTGATGATGGCCATCCTGACTGGAGTTAGGTGATATCTCAGTGTGGGGTTTTTTTTCCCCACTCGTGCAGAGAGTCTTTATGGACACTCGCTTTTGCAGAGACCCTCAGAGTCCAACCTGTTCTCAATGTGGTTTTAATTTGCATTTCTTTGATGATTAGTGAGGCCGAGCATTTTTTCATGTATCTTTGCTCGTATGTCTTCTTCTGAGAAGTGTCTATTCATATCTTTTCCCATTCTTTAATAGGGTTGTTTGTGTTTTTCTTTTCGGCATATTTGAGTTCCTTGTAGATCCTGGGTTTTAGGCCTTTGCCAGATTTACAATTGGCAAATATTTTTTTCCCATTCTGTGAGCTGTCTCCCTGCTCTCTTGATGGTTTCTTTTGCTTTGCGGAAGCTTTTCAGTTTGATGAGGTTCCACTTGTCTATCTTATCTTTTATGGCATTTGCTTTTGGAGAGTTGAAATCAACTCTAGATAGATCAAAGACCTCAAACTATAAGAATCCTAGAAGAAAATGTAGGAAACACTCTTACGGAAATTGGAATAGGCAACCAATTCCTGTTTCACCATTCTTGAGTAATTGCTGTTGTTGCACCTGGCCTCAAAGAGTCTGGAATACAACTGAGATCCACCATCCCAGGATCTAGAATCATCAGCACACAGTGCCTTATCTCCTGTGTTATATTGGGTCACTGAGCTATATTGGGTCAGCTTTTTGGATTGCAGCCACACCCTACTTCTAGTCTCAAACCTCCAGAGCTCCTCTTCTTTCCTGGAGTCAGGCCAGTGTTGCTTCCAAGTGATTGAATCACAGCCACAATCCAGACCCCTGGACTCATGCTGTTGAGGGGTGAGGTGTCTCAGAGTCACAAATTCTGGCACTGTGGGCAAGCTACATCCAACCTTGCCACAGAGAGCAAACCTGCACCCCAATACCCAGGCACCACAATAGGTTCCTGAAACACTGAGCCTAGGACCCTGCCCCATAGACCTTCAGAGCACTTACACTTGGAACCCAGCACCACTGCAGCTGCTTGTAGGTTGTATCAGACCTGACACCATGTGGGATCCCTCCCTCTAAGTCTCCCCATTGTACAGATAATGAGAATAGGAGGGCCCCAAAAGTATTTGTTACCAAGGTCTTTAAAAACCCACACCACTGCCATAGCTGCTGCGTATTTCTCCAGATTAGGCTACTAAGACACCAATAGTACTTGCTGATTTGAAGCATACCTGATGAAGCAGTTCAGAGACTATACCACTACACATACCCAGAAAAAAGAGTCACCACACCCTTAGTCAATTGGAACACTAAGATCCTACTGCAGGTAAAAGTCACTGTATAAAATTCACTCTAGAAAACTTGAAAAAGGACATCGTTCCACCAAATGTGCAGATATCAATGCAGAAAAACAAGAAACATGAAAAACCAAAAAATATGACACTATCAAAGAAACACAATAACTCTCTAGTAAAAGACCTAAGTGAAATCTATGAATTCCAGAAAAGGAATTCAAAGTAATGATGTTGAGGAAACTCAGTAAGATGCAAGGAAATACAGATAGACAATTCGACAAAATCAGGAAAACAATTCATGATATGAATGAGAAATTTAACAAAGAGATAGATATTATTTTTTAAAAAATAGCAACAGGAATCCTGAAGCTAAATAACTCAATGAAAGATATTTAAAATACAACAGAGCAGCAATAGCAGACTTGGTCATTTGTAATTATCAAGTAGAGAAAAAAGAAAAACAAGAATGAAAAAGAGAGATGAAAGCCTACAAGACTTACAGGACATCATTATACAAAAGAATATTTGTACTATGGGAATTCCAGAAGGAGAAGAGATGGGAAAAGGCATACAAACACTGATTACTGAAATTATAGCTGAAGACTTTTGAAGTTTTGAGAGAGCTGTGCTAGGTTCAGGCAGTTCAAAGTTCCCCAAATAGTTTTAACCCCAAAGATATTTTCTAAGTCACATTATAGTCAAAGTGTCAAAAGTGAAAAACAAAGAGAGAATACTAAAAACAGAAAAATATGAGCTCCAACTCATATATAAGGCTATCTTTATTAGACTAAAAACATATTTTTCATCAGAAACCTTAAAAGTCAGCAGAAAATGTGATGATATATTCAAAGGACTGAAAGAGCAAATTATTAGCCAAGAATACTATACCCAGCAAAGCTATACTTCAGAAATGAGAGATAAATAAGCTTCTTTCCCAGATAGGCAAAAACTGAGGGAATTAATTTACACAAGCCCAGCCTTACAAAATATTCTCAAGGGAGTACTACATCTGTAAGCAAAAAGATGATAATAACCATCATAAAAGCATTCAAATGTATAAAACTCACAGAGTAGAGCACATAAATAAAGGAGAAAGAAAGATCAAGTCTCATCACTGCAGAAACTACCAAATTGCAATGATAAATAGTAAGAGAAGAAGAAAATAACAAAGGATGTACAAAACAATCAGGAAAAAACTAAGAAAATGGCAGTAGTAAGTTTTTGCTTATCAGTAATAACACTGAATATGAATGGATTGATTTCTCACTTAAAATGTAGAGACTTGTTGAATTGATTTTTTTAAAAATGACTTAACCATATGCTAACTACAAGAAACTCACTTCACTTGTAAAGACATACACAGACTGAAAGTGAAGAAATGGAAAGCGGGAGTAGCTACACTTGCATTCATAAACAAATAAATAAATGGAGAGTAGCTACACTTACATCAATACATAAATAAATAAACAGGCAAATAGATGTTAAGTCAAAAACTGTAAAAAGATTAAAACTTATTATATAATGATAAAGAGATCAATTCATCAAGAGAATATAGCATGTGTAAATATATATGAACTCAGCGTTGGAGCACCCAGATACAGAAAGCAAATATTACTAGATCTAAAGGGAGAGTTAGAGTCTAATACAACAATAATTGGGAACTTCAGCACTCTACTCTCAGCATTAGACAGATCATCTGGCAGAAAATCAACAACAAAAACTGGATTTAAACTGCACTTTAGACCAAATGGACCTAACAGATATTTACAGGACGTTTTATCCAGTAGCTGCAGAATACACATTCTTTTCAATACAGTTGCACATACACATTTATTTCATTAGCATATGGAATATTCTTTAGGATACAGCACATGTTAGGCCACAAAATGAATCTCAAATTTAAAAGAATTGAATTCATATTAAGTATATTTTTTACCACAATGTAATAAAACTAAAAATCAGTGATAAGAGGAATTTTTGAAACTGTACAAATATATAAAAAGTAAACAACATTCAACTAAACAACCATTGGTTCAATGAAGAAATTTTTAAAAATGAAAATAGAAACAATACATGACAAAAGCCATGAGGTGCAGAAAAAGCAGTGTTAAGAGGAAGATCGATAGCAATAAATGCATGCATATAAAAGCAGAAAGATTTCAAATAAATAACCCAGCAATGCAGCCCAAGGAACTAGAAAAGTAAGAATAAACCAAACAGAAAAGTATTAAAAGGAAAGAAAAAGTAAAGATCAGAGCAGTAACAAATGAAATTGAAACAAGAAAAACAACAGAAAAGATCAATGAAATGAAAGTTGTTTTTTGAAAAAAATAAATAAAATTGATTTACCACTAGCTAAATTAACCAAGAAAAAAAAGAAAAACCTCAAATAAATAAAATCAGAGATGAAAATGGAGACAATACAAATGATATTACAGAAACACAAAGAATCCTTCGAGATTATTACAAACAATTATATGCCAACAAATTAAAAAGCTTTTGGAGATGGATAATTTTTGTATACAACTCATGAAGATTGATTCAAGAAAAGTGGGACCTCATCAACTGAAAAACTTCTGCAAAGTAAAATAAACCATCAAGAGAGCAGGGAGACAGCCTACAGAATGGGAAAAAATATTTGCCAACTGTATATCTGACAAAGGCCTATCATCCAGGATCTACAAGGAGCTCAGTGCGCCAAAAAGAAATAAAAAAACAAATAGCCCTATTAAAAAGTGGGCAAGAGATATGAGTAGACACATCTCAAAAGTAGACATACAAGCAGCCAACAGATACAAGAAAATAAACAAAAAACGCTCAGCCTCACTAATCACCAGAGAAATGAAAGTTAAACTGAGACTCCACTTAACTCTAGTCAGGATGGCCATCATCAGTAACTCAAAAAACAAATGCTGGAGAGGATGCGGGGGAAAGGGAACACTTCTTCACTGTCCATGGGAGTGTAAACTAGTATAGCCTCTGTGGAAAACGGTGTGGTCATTCCTTTAAAAATCTAAAAATCAGCCTTCCATTCTACCCAGCAATCCCCCTTCCAAGAATATACCCAGAGGAACTCAAATCACTCTATGAAAAAGATACCTGCACATGCATGGAACCAACCATGATACCCATCAAAAGTGAACTGGGTAAAAAAATGAGGTACATAGACACGATGGAATATTATGCAGCCATAAAGAAGGACAAGATTATGGATTTTGCAGGAACTTGGATGGATGCAGTCTATAATACTCGGTGATCTATCAGAGAAAAAAGAACTGAATTACACATGTTCTCACTCTTAAGCAAACACTGAACACATATCATAATACTATAAGAAAGGGATTGGCAGTAGTGGGAAACTGCCATCAGGGAAGGGGCATATAACATCAATAAAGGTACCTGATCTCAAACCAGGTGAAGTGAGGACCAAAGGGAGGCCCAAACTTTACCTGTACATTTACCACTTATATACCTAACCCTGAATTGTACCACCACACCTTTAAAATTAAATTAAATTAAATTAAACTAAAAAAAGAGAAATAGAAAACCCAAATAGTCTAATTATAAGTGACATAATTGAATCAATAATAAACACTATTTCATCAAAGAAAAACCCAGGACGTGATGGCATCATTACTAAATTCTACCAAACATTTAAAGAAGAACTGATTTGGCATTCTCGAATTATTCCAGAAATTGAAAAGGAATTCTTCCAAACTCATTATATGAGGGAAGCATTGCCCTGATACCAAAATGATACAAGGGCACAACAACAAAAAAGAAAACTGCAGGCCAATATCCTTGATGAACACAGATGCCAAAATCAAATAAAATACTAGCAAACCAAATTTAATGGCATATTAGAAGTATCATTCATCATGCTCAATTGAGATTGATTCCAGGAATGCAAGGATGACTCAACATATGTATATCAATAAGCATGATACACACATCAGCATAATGAAGGACAAAAGTTATATAATCATCTCAATAGATGCGAAAAGTATTTGAAAAAATTCAACATTCTTTCATAATAAAAGAAAATCTTAACAAACTAGGTATAGAAGGAACTTAGCTCGACATGATAAAAGCCATATTCAACAAACCCACAATTAACATCATACCAAATGGGATAAAGGTGAAAGCTTTTCTTCCAAGATCTGGAACAAACACAAGGTTGCCCACTTTCTCCATTGTTGTTCAACATAGTACCTGAAGTCCTAAAGAGAATAATTAGGCAAGAGAAAGAAAGAGCATCCAAATTAGAATACAATAATTCGAATTGTCTCTCTTTGCAGACAACATGATCTTATATATACAAAATCCTAAATGAGGTACCAAAAGAAAAAATCGTAAAATGGAGTAACAGGCCAGATGTGGTGACTTGTGCCTGTACTTTCAGCACTTTGGGAGAATGAGGCACAAGAATTGCTGGAGCCTAGGAGTTTGAGATCAGCCTGGGCAACATAGTGAGACCTCGTTTCTACAAAAAGTACAAAAATTACCCAGGTGTGGTGGTGCACACCCATAGTCCCAGCTATTTGGGTGACTGAGGCAGGAAGTTGAGATGGAAGAATTGTTTGAGCCAAGGAAGTAGAGGCTGTGGTAAGCCGGGATCAGGGTACTGCATTCCAGTCTGGCTGACAGAGTGAGTCCTTGTCTCAAAACAACAAAACAAAACAAAACAAACAAAAAACTAATGAACAAACTCAACAAAATCGCAGGATACAAAATCAACATACATTAACCAGTAACATTTCTAAACACCAACAACAAACTAATGGTAAAAAAAAAAAAATTATAGCCGGGCTCGGTGGCTCAGCCTGTAATCCCGCGCCTTTGGGAGGCTGAGGTGAGTGGATTGCCTGAGCCCGCGGGTTTGAGACCTGCCTGGGCAACTTGGCAAGACCTCATCTCTACAATAAATCAAAAATCAGCCGGGCGTGGTAGCGCATGCCTGTAATTCTGGCTACTCGGAAGGCTGAGGCGGAAAGATCACCGAAGCCCAGCAGGTCAAGGCTGTGGTGGCCGGGAGCAGTCACTGCACTCCAGTCTGGGCGACGGAGTGAGACTCCAACTCAAAAAAAAAAAAAAATTATATGTATATATATAAAGAAAGCAATCTCATTTACAATCACTACAAAAAAATTAAATACCTAGGACTACATTAAACCAAGGAGATGAAAATTCTCTACAAGGAAAACTTTTAAAACACTGATAAGTGAAATTAAGAGGACACACAAAGATGAAAAGAGATCCTATGTTGATGCATTGAAAGAATAAATACTGTGAAAATGACCCTACTACAAAAAGTGATCTAAAGATGCTATGTAATCTCTATCAAAATTTCAATGACCCTCTTCACAGAAATCTTAAAAATTTATATGATGTGGTAAAAGACCCCAGATAGCCAGAAAATCCTGAGTGAAAATAAATATAGCCAGAAGCACCACAGTCCCTGACTTCATTGTAAATTGCAAAGCTATGGTAGCCCAAAAAGCATGATACTGGCATAAAAACAGACATGTAGATCAATGAAACAGAATTGAGAACCCCAAAATAAATTCATGTGTTTACAGACAACTGATATTCAATAAAGGCACTTAAAACATTAATTGGGAGAAAGGGCAGTCTCTTCATTAAAAGATGCAGGGAAAATTGTATGTCTATATGCAGAAGACTGAAACTAGACCCCTATCTTTCACCATGTACAAAAATAAACTCAAAATGGATGAAAGATTTAAATTTAAGATCCCAAACTATAAAAGTACTAAAAGAAAACATAAGGGAAATACTTTAAGGTATTAGTCTGGGCAAATATTTTTGTTGTTGTTGACGTTTATAATTAATATTTTTTATTATGATATTGTGGGGTATAGTTAAGGGTTAGGTATACAAATATGCTCCGTTCAGGCACCCTTGTTGATAAGAGGTGTCTCCCCGTCCCCAGACAGATATTTACTACCATTAATTCCATCTACCTCCCCCTCCCCCCATACTTTCCCACCACTGTCAGTCATTTTCTTATGGTAATACGTTGGATGATCAAGGTACACTATGTGAGTGAGAACATGTGATACTCAAATCTTTGTTTCTGTGAGAGGTCACTCAGTATTATAGATTCTAGTTCCATCCAGGTTGCTGCGAAATTCATGATTTTGTTCTTTTTTATGGCTGCATAGTGTTCCATCATGTATATGTACCACATTTTTTTAATCCAGTCATCTTCTGATGGACAGTATGGTTGCTTCCAGGTTCTAGCTATTGTGAACAATGCTGCGATAAACATATGTGTGCAGGTATCTTTTTTATAGAGAGATTTGAGTACTTCAGGGTATATTCCCACTAGGAGGAGTGCGGGGTCTTATGGGTGGTTGATATTTAGAGCTTTTAGGAATCACCAAACTGCTTTCCACAGAGGTTGCACTAGTTTACACTCCCACCAATAGTGTAGAAAAGTTCCCTTTTTGACACACCCTCTCCAGCAACTGTTATTTTTTGTTATTGATAATTGCCATTCTGACTGGAGTTAGGTGGTATCTCAGTGTGGTTTTGATTTGAATCACCCTGATGATTAGTGAGGTTGAACATTTCTTCATGTGTCTGTTGGCTGCTCAGATGTCTTCCTTTGAGAAGTGTCTGTTCATATCTTTTGCCCATTTTATAATGGGGCTGTTTGTTTTTTCTTTTCCGCATGTTTGAGTTCCTTGTAGATCCAAGATGTTAAGCCTTAGTCAGACCTGGAGTTGGCAAATACTTTTTCCTAATCTGTAGGCTGTCTCCCTGCTCTCTTGATGGTTTCTTTGGCTTTGCAGAAGCTTGTTAGTATAATGAGGTCCCACTTGTCTATCTTATCTCTTATGGCCTGTGGGTTTCAGGTTTTGTTCAGGAATTGGGTGCCAGTTCCAATTTCCATGAGGGTATGTCCTTCATTTTCTAAGGTTCTTATGGTTTGAGGTTTTACATTTAGGTCTCTAATCAATTGAGAGTTAATTTTTGTGTATGGGGATAGATAGGGGTCCTGCTTCAATCTTCTGCATGTGATCAGCCAGTTTTCCCAGCACCACATACTGAATAGGTTTTCCTCTCCCCAGTGGTAGGTGGTGGAGGCTTTGTCGAAGATGAGTTGGTTGAGAAATTGAGGTTTTGCTTCTGGAATCTCAATTCTATTCCATTGGTCTAAATGCCTATTTTTGTACCAATACCAAGCTGTTTTGATGATTGTAGCTTTATAGTAAAGTTTGAAGTCTGGTAATGTGATACCACCTGCTTTGTTCTTTTGCTGAGGATTGTTCTGGCTATTCTTGGTCGTTTGTGTTTCCATATGAATTCCTGTGTTGTTTTTTCTAGGTCTGAGAATGTTGCTGGTAATTTGATGGGTATTGCAATGATTCTGCAGATTGCCTTAGGTAGGATGGACATCTTCACAATGTTGATTCTTCCTATTCATGAGCATGGGATATTTTTCCCTTTGTCTGTGTCATCTTGGATTTCTTTGACTAGTGTTTTGTAGTTTTCATTGTAAAGGTCTTTCACATCTCTGGTTAGAAAGATGTCAAGGTATTTCATTTTTTTTGTGGCTATTGTGAATGGACTTGTGCTTTTTATTTGGGTTTTTGTTTGTTTATTATTGGTGTAAAGAAATGCGATTGTCTTTTGCACATTTATTTTATATCCTGAGACTTTGCCAAAGTCCTTTATCAGTGAAAGGAGGTTTTTGACAGATTCTCTTGGGTTTTCAAGGTATACAATCATGTCATCCGCAATGAGAGATAACTTGACTTCCTCTCTACCTATTTGGATACCCCTGATTGCCCTCTCTTCTCTGATTGCTGTAGCTAGAACTTCCAATACTATGTTGAACAAGAAGGGTGAGAGTGGGCATCCTTGTCTTGTACCAGTTTTCAGGGGAAATGGTTCCAATTTTTGTCCATTTAGGAGTATGCTGGTTGTGGGTTTCTCATAGATGGCTTTTACTATTTTGAGGTATGTTCCTCATATGCCTAGATGTTTGAGGGTTTTTATCAGGAAGGGGTGCTGGATTTTATCAAAAGCTTTTTCTGCATCTAACGATATAAGCATGTGGTTTTCGTTTTGACATCTGTTGATATATTTAATTACATTTATGGTTTTACGAATGTTGAACCAGCCTTGTGTCCCAGGGATGAAGCCTACTTGGTCATTATGGATGATTTTTGAGATTGTGTTGTTCAATCCAGTTTGCTAGGATCTTGTTGAGAATTTTAGCATCTATGTTCATCAAAGCTATTGGCCTGTAGTTCTCTTTCTTTGTTGGATCTTTACCTGGCTTGGGTATCAATGTGATGTTAGCTTCGTTAAATGATTTGGGGAGAGTTCCATCTTTCTCAATCGCCTGGAATACCTTCAATAGGATTGGTATCACCTCCCCTTTAAATGTCTTATAGAATTCTGCTGGAAAGCCATCTGGTCCAGGGCTTTTTTTTGCGGGTAGTTTTCTTATTACGTGGTCAATTTCCTTGGCTGTTATTGGTCTATTTAGGGTCTCAATTTCTTCTTGTTTCAACCTAGGTAGGTTGTGTGATGACAGAAAGTTCTCCATTTCCTTAAGGTTTTCAAATTTGTTTCCATACA
>CAUYQG010101364.1:0-15634 GCA_963574415.1 Tarsius wallacei | reverse complement strand
TGGCCAACTTGGCGAGACCTCATCTCTACAATAAATAAATAAATAAATCAGCCAGGCGTGGTAGCGTGCGCCTGTAGTTCCGGCTACTTGGAAGGCTGAGGTGGAAGGATTGCCGGAGCCCAGCAGGTCGAGGCTGCGGTGGCCGGGAGCGGCCACTGCACTGCAGTCTGGGCGACGGAGTGAGACTCCAACTCAAAAAAATAAAAATAAAAATAAAAATAAGCCGGGCTCGGTGGCTCAGCCTGTAATCCCGCGCTTTGGGAGGCCGAGGTGAGTGGATTTCCTGAGCCCGTGGGTTCGAGACCCGCCTGGGCAAGTTGGCGAGACCTCATCTCTATAATAAATCAAAAAAAAAAATTAGCTGGGCGTGGTAGCGCGCGCCTCTAGTTCCAGCTACTTGGAAGGCTGAGGCGGAAGGATCGCCGGAGCCCAGCAGGTCGAGGCTGCAGTGGCCGGGAGCAGCCACTGCACTCCAGTCTGGGCAACAGAGTGAGACTCCAACTCAAAAAATAAAATAAAATAAAATAAAATAAATAAATACATTTTCGGTCGAATTTAGGGGAGTAAATTCTACCAATTGTGGAGACCTGAAAGTTTATCATTACCCCTTGACAAGGAGTCTAAGAAATCTTTATGATTTCTTCTCCTTCTTCCTTCTCCTCCTTGTCCTCCTCCTCTTTCTTGTTTTGGAGTTGGGGGTCTCACTCTCACCCAGACTGGAGTGCAGTGGCATGACACAGCTCACCACAGTCTCAAACTTCTGGGCTCAAGCAGTCCTCCCACCTCAGCCTCCCAAGTAGCTGGGACTACAGGCATGTACTACCACATCCAGTTAATTTTCTGATTTTTTTTTTTTTTTTTTTTTGCAGAGACAAGGTCTCTTCATGTGGCCCAGCCTGGTCTTGAACTCCTGGACTCAAGCAATCCTCTCTCCTTGGCCTCCCAAAGTGCTGGGATTACAGGAATGAGTCACTAGGCCCGGCCTCTTCTTCTTTTTGAATGTTGTTTATCTGCTACAGCTTCTGTGGCAGGCTTAGTGGCTGCTGGTTTGAGGAAAGGGTCTTCGACTATGTCCAAAAGTCTTCTAGCATCTACATCAGTCTGCCTGGACCTCAAAAGCAATCAGTCAAGAGAGCGAGTCCCTCCAGCAATGATAACCTCCAGAAAAAGGGAAAATCCTTGCCTAGTCCTAACCCTCTCTGCCCATAGCCCTGGCCTAAGTTGTCACCAACCCAAAGCCACGGTCCCCAGGGAGACTCACCGGCAGGAGGAGAGCGTACCACACCAGGACATTGGCATCATCGCTATACAGATTCCGCAGGTACTGGGGTGGCGCCTTCTGAAGATCTTCCAGCTCCTGCAAGGGGGTACAGCAAGTGGGCAGTCGGCCTGGCTCGCCCCAGTTCAGCACCCACGCCCCGCCCAGCAGCAAGCTGTCCCATGTACAAAATGGACATCCCAGGGACAGACGCCAGCAAAGTCAGAGCCCCCACTTCTAAGCACTTAGGACACATCAGGCAGGGTGTGGAGTGCTTTACGTGAATGATCTGATTTCGACCTCACCACAATTCTGTAGGCACTAGGTGTAAGGAAGGTAGATCATTTTCTCCAGATGTTAAAACTTGGGTCAGACGCGGTAGCTTGCGCCTGTAATCCCGGCATGTTGGAAGGCAGAGGAGAGAGGATTGCCTGAACCCAGGGGCTCGAGACCAGCCTGGGCAACTTGACAAGACCTCATCTCTATAATCAATCAAAAACTTAGCGGGATTAGCAGGAGTGGGAAATCAGGGGATGGGGGGCACACCTCATCAACAAGGGTACCTGCATAATGAATATTTGTATGCCTAATCCTGAATTGTACCCCACATCTTTAAAACAAAAATTTAAAAAATTTAGCTGGGTGTGGTGGCACACGCCTGTAGTTCCAACTACTCTGAAGGCTGAGGCAGAAGGATGGCCTGAGCCCAACAAGTTGAGGCTGCAGTAGCCATGAGTGTGCTACTGTACTGCAGCCTGGATGACACAATAAGATCCAACTCAAAACACACACACACACACACACACACACACACACACACACACAACTTGGGAGTAAACTCTCCTAGAAGCCTTTTCTCCTCAAAGCAAAGGACCTA
This sequence comes from Tarsius wallacei, assembly GCA_963574415.1. NCBI lineage: Eukaryota > Metazoa > Chordata > Mammalia > Primates > Tarsiidae > Tarsius > Tarsius wallacei. The sequence goes on along the minus strand of CAUYQG010101364.1, from coordinate 13,499 downwards.
AGCTCCATCCTGTTGCCTTCATTCTAAAAAGTCACTAGGTCCTAATTCCCCACCTCTCGTCCTTCCTCTCTTCCTCCCATAAGCTCCATTAAGTGTCCCCAGCCAAGGTATCACCCTGCTCCTTCAAACTCTACCAGACCAGGGCTAGGGAAGGGAAATGACCCAGGCAGACCATAGTAGAGAAGAACTCTACACACAAAGCAGAGAATGGGACAAGGAGGCCAGGCATGGTGGCTCATACCTGTAATCCCAGCACTTTGGGAGGCTGAGGTGAGAGGGGTGCTTGGGCCCAGGATTATAAGACCAGCCTAGGCAACATAGCGAGACCTTGTGTCTACAAGAAATAAAAATAAAAAATAAGCCACGTAAGGTGGCGTGTGTTTGTACTCCCAGCTACTTGGAAGGCTGAGGCGGAAGGATTGCTGAGACCAAAAGGTTGAGGCTACAGTGAGCCGTGATCATGCCACTGCCCTGCAGCCTGGATGACAGAGTGAAACTCTGACTCAAAAAAAAAAAAAAAGTAAAGAAAAAAGAAGAAAGACAAAGCAAGGGGACAAGGGGTGACTCACCTCCCAGACTGTGGCCCAATCAACTGGACATCACTGAGTTCTCCCAAAGGACATTTCCTGAGCATTCACTAGTGACACGACTAAGACAGGGCCTAGACTCAAGGACTTCACTGAGTAATGAAGGAAACATGAATGTGATTATATTTAACATCGTGTGTGGATACACAGCAGGGAAGGTGATGGGAGAGCAGAAGGAAGGCTTCACAGAGGACGCATACTGTAATCTGGACCATGCAGAATGAATAGGAGTCCACCACGCAGAGAAGGAGATAGGCACCAAGGCAGAGGGTCCAGAAAGGACAAATGTGTCCAATGCATCCCATGGAATGTTAATAGTTAGTATAAGGAAAGGATCCCATAGTCAAGTACGTTTGGGAAAACTAAGCTAAAGAGGTTTCTTCTCTGCAGGACTTCGCCAGAGCCTTTAATATGATACTGTGCATGGTGACTCTTTAGGATGTCTACCCACAGCACACAGTACTTCTCAAACATATTTGACCAACAATCCTAATCCTCTTTTGGGGTCCGTTTTATAAGACTACAGACCTTTTGGGGCAGGGAGGGAGAGATAAAAAGACATTCAAAGGCTGGTCACACTCCTCTAGAACACTGAATGGGTATAAACCAGGGGGCGATTTTACCCACATTTAGCAATGCCTAGAAACACTTTTCATTGCCACAAACGGGAGGAGTGCTACTAGCATCTAGTGGGTAGAGGCCAGAAATGCTGATAAACATCCTATAAAAAATTATCTGGCCCCAGGTGGGTACAGTGGGTCACGTCTATAATCCCAGCATTCTAGGAAGCCAAGATGGAAGGATTGCTTGAGCCCAGGAGTTTGAGACCAGCCTAGGCAATATAGCAAGACCTCACCTCTACAAAAAAAAAAAAAAATTAGAAAAATTAACTGGGTGTAGTGCTACGTGTCTGTAGTCCCAGTTACTTGGGAGGCTGAGGTGGAAGGGTCGCCTGAGCCCAGGAGATTGAGGCTGCAGTGAGCTGTGATCATGCCACTGCACTCCACCCTGGACAAAAAAGAGTGAGACTCCAATTAAAAAAAAAAAAAAGAATGATCTAGCCCCAAACATAAATAGTGACAAGGCTGAGAAAACTTGTGCAAAGAAAAGCAGAGAGAAAGTTCTCCAAATCCAGTCCATAGTTGGGGAGGGCCCTTTAACACCACGAACCATCTGAACTTTCTCTGCTTCCAAAATATGAACACACCCCATCCCCACCTCCTATCTCCCAGCCTATAGTCCATCTCCGTTCAGCCAACAAACTGCTTCTGGTGTCTTCTGCCCAGAGTCTGTGGTCCCTCATTTATCTTTACCCCAAACTAGAAGCATCTGCTACTGTAAGCCCTAGTTTCAGCATCATCTGTGGCTCTTTGGCAAGAACGAAGCCCAAGGTTGGACGGAGACGACTTGAAAGACATTTTCCCAACTGGACTCTAAGTGGGAACGCTTGAAGTTTGTCTGTTACAGGTGAGTTCTGCCAGAACTTTCCCAAATCCTGAGGAAGTTTCGATCCAAGCTAAGACACACAGCTTTTTCCTGCTAGGAAATCACCTGACTTAGAGGAACAGAAAGTGAAAGCAGAGGTCATTAAAAGGGCCTGCAGATTAGAGTTCATGGACCTTGGCTCGAACCCCAGGCCCATCACTCCTTACTGAATGACCTTGGAAAACCAAGTCATTCTCTCTGGGCCTCAGTTTCCTCGTCTGTAAGATAGAGGTACATTATTTATCCCATGGAGCTGTTGTGAGAATTAGATAACATAACTAATGTAAACTGCCTGGCATTTAGTGGTTCCAGTGCAATAAATATTGGCTCCTGTTTCTCCTGCTTGGCTGGAAAGACCCTCTGCTTCATTTTGCTGCCAACCTCCGGATTTAGTTCTGGGCCAAGCCAGCTCTGGGTGTCCCAATCTGAGACCATATTCTTTAAGGGGCTGAGGGTAGCAGACACCCCTGCCCTGGAGCCTGCTCCTCTGCCCTATAGGTGGGAGGGCCACTTCTGAGAGACTCAAAGCCTGGGGGTGCCAGGCCCACCTCACCAGATTGCTCTCCTCCTCCATCCATCTCCAAATCCTGGCTGCACTCCATTTTTCCTCCTCCCGGGGAAAATCACCTCCTCCCCACCCTTCCAGTTCTTCTTTCAAATTGTGTCCCTGGCTGGGCATAGTGGCTCATGACTGTAATCCCAGCATTCTGGGAAGCTAAAGCAAGAGGATCACTTGAGCCCAGGAGTTCGAGACCAGCCTGGGCAACATAGCAAGACCTCCTCTCTACAAAATAAAAAAAAATTTAAAAAATTAGCCAGGTGTGATGGCATATGCCTGTGGTCCCAGCTACTTGGGAGGCTGAGGCAGAAGGATCACCTGAGCCCAGAAGGTTGAGGTTGTGGTGAGCCATGATCCTGCCACTGCGCTTCAATCTGGGTAACAGAGACTCCGACTCAAAAAAAAAGAGAAAGAATTGTCCCTAATAGGAATGAAAGTTCAAAAGGGGACAGATTTTTGTTCATCTCTGCCCCCACCAACTAGAAAGGGGCCAGTACATGTAGGTATTCAGCATCTGTGGAACTAATGCATGCAAGCCAGATACTTTAGGGGGGCTTCCGGGACCCCCTTGGCATGTTTTCCTCCAGAGAATACCCAGAAAACTTTGCACCCCATCCTGACCAGCATCCCCTACTTCTCAAGACTCTAGTAATGAAAAAGCATCAAATTCCAGGATGGGCTATGGGCCATTCCAAGGCAAGGACCTTGTCCTGTTTACTGTGTTCATAACCCACCACCAGCAGAACGTCTGTCACCAAGACGCCAAGGAACCCTTCCTGCTCTTGAGACGCACTCAACTGCGAGCACAAGTTTCCCGCAGCAGCGAAACTGAAACCAGTGTGGGGGGAGCCGATTCATCCTCACCCCCAGCCCAGCTCAGGGAGCTAGCGACATCTCCGCCCCGTATGCCCCAAAACTCAAGCTCTGGCCCCTCTCCCAGGCCCAGTCCTCCTCTGGGTAGGGGCGGGGATGACAGGGATTCAGCCGGCCCCGGTTCCCAGGCCAACGGAGGTGCTCGAGAGCCTCGGAGCGGATGGAGGGAGGAGGAGATTGGGGCGGGGAGGGTCACCAGAAGGCGGCCATGCCCCATGCGGTTACCTTCGCCACTCGCAAGCTCGCCGTCATCTCGGGACCAACCACGTGCCACCGGCGGCTCCAGCAGGACAGAGCACCCAACCCGCGACTCGGCGCGCCCGGTCCGCCCCAAGGACCTCATCTCGGGAGCCCCGCCCACGCCCCGCCCCGCCCGCGCGGACGCAGTGTAGACCTCCTCCCGTCCGCCACGCCGGGACTAGAAGGCCGCCGAAGGGAGGACCCCTGAGCCCTGGCCTCATCGCGGGCTCGGTGGGCTCGGATCCCGGGAACCCGCGCCGTTTGGCGGGAGCCGGAGCCGGGGCCGGGCCCTGGGGCGCGCGGCGTCGCCGGATCCCCGCGTCCGCCCCGCGTTGGGGCAGGGGCTGGGGCTGGGGCTGGGGGCGGGTCCGTCCATCGGGGTCACTCCCCGCTCCGCCCACGACCGCGCCGTGAGCTCGATCGGCCCCCCGCGCGCCACGCCAGCTGCACACGCGCCCTACGTATAGTAGGGACGCTTGCTGTGCCAACGCAGCTCCGCGCAGGGTCGCCCGGTGGCCTCCACCGTCAGACCGCCGCCCTCCGCCCCTCCGCGAGCCAATTCCCGGAGCCCCCCGGGGGTGTCACTTCTTCTCTGTGGGCCCAGTGCCCCGGCCCTAAAAATGCGCGGGGGACGGCGTAGACGACATGCCCTCCCAGGACCGCCGCCCCGGCAGTCTGGGGTCTTTTGTGCTGTCCAGCCTTCGGAGGCATCTTTTCCCCCGGGTTGCTTGGGGGGTGAGCGCCGCCAGGGGGCGCCGTGAGACCCATTCTCCCTTGTTCCGGGGGTTGGGTCGCCCATCATTCAGTCCTTTACTAGGCTTCATATTTAGTAAGTGGTACTGTATGCCCATTTGGTCTCTACCACCTGGGCTCAAGCGATCCTCCCTCCTCGACCTCCCAAAGTTCTGGGATTACAGGCCTGGCCGTATGTGCCGACTTGGGAAACAGTTGGGTGGAGGAAGCCCCAGGACAGACTTTAGGAATCTCCCCGCAAAGAGAGCCTCTCTTATTGTAACACCGGCCCATGACACCCCGCGGACCTGGTGCGCGACCCCATACTCGGCCAGGAGTCTCCACCTCTCCGTGCACGGGCGGAGGCTCCCTTCCCCCAGCCCAAAGCTCAGATCATTGTGGAATAGCAGCCCCTGCGCACCGACGAGCAGCTGGGGAAGAAATTCTTTGTAATGATGAGACTTGGGGGGGGGTCACTCCTCATCCCACCCTTTTCAGCCCAGATGAGGAAAAAAATCTGCATATTTTGAGCACCGGATTCTGAGCTCCGTACCGCACATGGTGTTTATTTAAGTGTCTTGGTGCCAAATGGAGTCTCTGGGAGGTATTTGCAGAACGATTAACTCTGTTTCATTCAATTCAATAAACGTGAACTGGGCATCTTCTATATGCCAGAAATGAATAAGACACTGTCTTCAATCCCTTGATGTAGGAAGAAATGAGGGAACTAAGGCATTTAAACCCACCTCTGGACAATAGTCTCAGTTAACAAGCACGTACCACTGAGCACCGGGCACCGCCTTAAGGGAACATTGGGGTGAGAAAGTGGGATTTCTGTCCCCTACCCTTGGGGAGCTCTTAGACTGCTGGGACAGAGGGAGAGAATTCAACCCCTGCATTTTTAATGGTAATGATATAAGGAATCGCCAGGTGCTATCATAGCATGGAGGAGGGTCACTTGATCCAGCCCCAGAGAGGAGCAGGGGTTTCCTGGGAGACAGAAAAATCCAAATGTGTTGTCAAGCATGATGAGTTAGTGAGAATAAGAGCATGGAAAAAAGGGTGTTCCAAGAGGAGGGAAGAGTCAGGCGCGGTGATTCATGCCTGTAATCCCAGCATCATTTTGGGAGGCCAAGGTAAGAGGACTGCTTGAGGACAGGAGTTCAAGACCAGCCTGGAAAACATAGTGAGACCTCGTCTTTACAAAAAAAATTTTTTTTAATTTTCTTTTTTGAGTTGGCATCTCACTCTGTTGCCCAGGCTGGAGTGCAGTGGCACCCTCACAGTCACCCCAGCCTCGACCTGCTGGACTCCAGCGATCCTTCCGCCTCAGCCTTCCAAGTAGTGGGAACTACAGGTTCGTGCTACCATGCCCGGCTAATTTTTGATTTATTGTAGAGACAAAGTCTCGCCAAGTTGCCCGGTCTGGTCTCGAACCCATGGGCTCAGGCAATCCACTCGCCTCAGCCTCCCAAAGTGCTGGGATTACAGGCTGAGCCACCGAGTCTGGCCAAAAAAATCAAAAAATTAGTCAGGCATGGTAGGGACACCTATAGTCCCAGCTATTCAGGAGGCTGAGGCGGAAGGATTGCCTGAGCCCAGGAGGTCAAAGCTGCAGTGAGCCATTATTATGCCACTGAACTCTAGCCTGGGCAACAGAGTGAGACCCTGACTCAAAAGAAAAAAAGAGAAGGGGACAGCAGGAGCAAATGGAAAGCAGAAGTGTCTGTGGAAACCGAACACAGTTCCACAGCATGGAGCAAAAGTCTCTGTGCACGCTCCTTGGTTCTCCTTCCTTCTCTTACAGAGGCTCCGCATCCCCAAAGTGAAATTACAGTCGTGGATTTAGCCCTAGCCTGCCTACCGTGGGCCTTAAGCCCCCCACGGTGGGGAGGCCCTCGGGTGTGGCTTTCATGTCCTTTCCCGGTGCAGACGTTTGTGGGTCAGAACCAGCCATGAGGAGACTCGGGTTCCAGTTCCACATCTGTCCCCCATGTGCAGCATGCCTTGGGTGGGCCGTGGAAGCTTCTATTTGCTTTCCTAGACTGTTGTGAGGCTAAGCTGACAGAAGTGGAGGTACTTTGAAAATTATGAGCCTGAGGTATACACAGTCAGGCTAGAATCCCAGCTCCACTATTCTTGGCTGAATTACCCTGGGCAAACTGCTTAAACCCGTCTATGCCTCTGTTTCCTCATCTGTGAAATGGGGCTAAAGATAGTAGAAATGTGTTGATATTTGTAAATAACTTGGAACAGGGAGCAATACATGATAGTTATAATAGTAACAATAAAATAGTGCCTACCGAAGAGTGAATGCACTGGGCTGGAAGAAAGGAGACGCATGAGCTTGCCCCGTAGAGCAAATGGCTCCCATCTTCCTGGATAGGAGACCCTGTGTTACTTGTCTCCGATCTAGTCGTTGGCATTTATTCATCCACCTGTAGACCTTATTGAGTGCTACACGGCCCTGCATCGAGCACTCAGTGGGCCACAGGCAAGGGTGAAGCATCACTGATTCCTGCAAAGTGATGTGCACCTATAAGTTTTTTTCTTTTTTCTTTCTTTTTTTTTTTTAAGTTTTTTTCTTTAACAGGGAACAGCTTCTAAAATGTAACCAGGTGCTGTGACTCGTGCCTGTAATCCCAGCACTTTGGGAAGTCGAGATGGGAAGACCGTTTGAGCCTAGGAGTTTGAGACCAGCCTGGGCAACATAGTGAGACCTCGTCTCTACAAAAAATCAAAAAACCAGCCAGGCATGGTGTTGTGTGCCTGTAGCCCCGCTACTTGGGAGGCTGAGGTGGGAGGATTGCCTGAAGCCAGGAGGTCGAGGCTGCAGTAAACCATGATCGTGCTGCTGCACGGTAGCTTGGAAGACAGAGTGAGAGGGAGACGCTGTCTCATAATTCCACCCTGTGAAAATTATGTTATAGTCTGTGTGAATACAGGAAAAATAACATTTGCCTTGGATGCTTAGAATGTCTTGGGAAGAATACAAGATGCTGGCGACAGTGATGGTCTCAAGGGAGGGTACAGTGAGTGGACTTTTTCATTATAAACTCTATTTCCTTTTATTTTATTTTTTATTTTTACTTATTTTTATTTTTTTATTTTTAGTTGGAGTCTCACTCTGTTGCCTAGACTGGAGTGTAGTGGCATGCTCCTGGCCACCACAGCCTCGACCTGCTGGGATCCGGCGATCCTTCTGCCTCAGCCTTCCAAGTAGCCGGAACTACAGGCATGCGCTACCACGCCTGGCTAATTTTTGGTTTATTGTAGAGATGAGGTCTTACCAAGTTGCCCAGGCAGGTGTTGAACCCGCAGTCTCGGGCAATCCACTTGCCTTGGCCTCCTTTTATTTTTAATTGTAATTTTGCGACGATTTTTATTTACTTATCTATCTTGTTATTATTATTATTTTGAGTTGAAGTCTCACTCTGTCACCCAGGCTGGAGTACAGTGGCATGCTCAAGGCCACTACAGCCTCGACCTGCTGGGTTCAGGTGATCCTTCTGCCTCAGCCTCCCAAGTAGCTGGAGCCACAGGCGTGTGCCACCACACCCAGCTAATTTTTTGATTTATTGTAGAGATAAGGGCTCTCCAAGTTGTCCAGGCTGGTCTTGAACCCCTTGGCTCAGGCAATCCTCTCACCTCCACCTCCAAAGTGCTGGGATTACAGGTGTAAGCCACCGCGCCCAGCTATTATTATTATTATTATTATTATCATTATCATTTTCATTATTTACAAAGACGAGTTCTCGCTATGTTGTCCAAGTTGGTCCTGAATTCCTGGTCTCAAGGAATTCTTCCGCCTCGGCCTCCCAAAGTGCTGGGATTACAGGCGTGAGCCTCTGCGCCCAGCCCTATTTTCTTTTAATGTTTTGAGCAGTATGAATGAACTGCCTCTTCAAAAATGAATCTCATTCCAGTTAAAACACAAAGATTCTCTTTTTTTAAACCAAAAGATGCTTGCATTAAAATGTTTATTTCTGGCTTCTCTTGAAAAATGAGGCTCTTGGTCATGTGAGACCCCCATTCCCTCATGGCAGGGTTGGCTGGAGCCCAGCAGGGGCCGCCCCTCTACACCGGGAACACAAGGCCCTGTTTGCCGCGGTCCTCACCTATTCTCCCGGCCTGACCAGCTTTACCTGCTTTTTAGTTGCTTGGACCTGAAAAGAGTCCTGTTCTGGAATCACTTTACACCTGTTCACTTCCTGTCTCTGATCTCTCCTTGCCCTTCTTCCCCAGGGTCAGAGCTCCTCATGCCCTATGATGGTTGTGGCCTCTGCAGACATAGATGTATACCTGTCCTAGGAGGTGTGACAGTGCCTGGTTGTTGTCATCTACTATCCTTGCACGAGGCAGCAACTTTTCAAATTAAATTTTATTTATTTAATTTTTAGAGACAGGGTCTTGCTATGCTGCCCAGGCTGGAGTGCAGTGGCTATTCATAGGTGCAATCACAGCGCACCGCAGTCTCAAACTCTGAGCTCAAGCTTCAGCCTTATTCTCCCGGGTAGCTGAAATTACAGGCCTACAACACCAGACCTAGTTAGAAACTACTCTCTGTTTTCGTTTTTTGAGTTGGGGTGTCACTCTGTTGCTCAGGCTGGAGTACAGTGGCATGATCAGGGCTCACCTCAGTCTCAACCTCCTGGGCTCAGGCAATCCTCCCACTTCAGCCTCCTGAGTAGCTGGGACTACAGGTGCGTGCCATTACACCGGCTAATTTTCTGATTTTCTGTAAAGACCAGGTCTTGGTATGTTGCCCAGACTGATCTTAACCTCCTAGCCTCAAGTGATCCTCCCACCTTGGCCTCCCAATATGCTGGGATTACAGGCCTGAGCCACCATGCCTGGCCTGAAAATTCTTTTTTGATAGCTCTATCTGAGTTGGAGGAAGCCCAATGACAGAACTGGAGGGGACCTTAGAGATCTAAAAAAGAGTCAAGAAAAACATTAATAAATGGGGGGGAAAGACTTTTCAAACACCAAAGACAGCAGAGCACCACAACTGTGTTTAGACTACATTATATGCAGTTATGTTTGCACATCAGAGACTAACCTGGACAGATACTTAAAACCTCATAGAATGGTTATGAGACTGGGAGGAAAACAATTTTGTCTACATACAGCAAGTCCTTTCAAGTTGTCTGCCTTTCAATGCCTTTGAGTTATTATAGAGGCTTAATTGATTTCCTTTCCCTCACCCCATGGAAAAAACAGTTTGCCTTTATTTATGTATTCATTTCAATACTCTTGATCTATAAATGTGTCTGTTTTCAGATTCTCCTTTGATTCTAACATCTCTTTGATTCTAACATCTGCCTGGTTCTCTCACTGATTAAAGGGTAGAATGAAATCTTTAACATGTGTCTGTATTATATCTATAGGAGAGTCATAATTTTTCTTTTTTCTGAAACTTATCTTTGAACAATTATAGACTAACCTGGAAGGGTGCTTAAGAAATGGGTAAGAGTGATCTATCAGTTTGGAGAGGAAAGCCAGGTATCTGGGGGTGGGGGGATAAGGAGACTTACTTTCTGGTGTTTTGTACTTTAAATTTTTATTTCTTCTTTTTTTTTTTTAATATGAGTTGAGGTCTCACTCTGTCACCTAGGCTGGAGTGCAGGGACATGCTCACAGCCACTGTAACCTTGCCTGCTGGACTTGGGCAATCCTTCCACCTCAGCCTTCCAAGTAGCTGGAACCATAGATGTGTGTCACCACACCTGGCTATTTTTTTTTTTTTATTGTAGAGATGAGGTCTAACCAAGTTGCCCAGGTTGGTCTTGAACCCCTGGGCTCAGGCAATCCTCTAGCCTCCACCTCCCAAAGTGCTGGGTTTACAGGCATGAACCTCCGTGCCCGGCCTCCTCTCCATTTTTTTTTTTTTATTAAATAATTTTGATGATGAGTCCATAGTGATAGTTTAAGAACATTAAGTAGATCAGTTAAGACATTCTGAGCCGGGCTCGGTGGCTCAGCCTGTAATCCCGCGCCTTGGGAGGCTGAGGTAAGTGGATTGCCTGAGCCGGCGGGTTCGAGACCCGCCTGGGCAAGCGAGACCTCATCTCTACAATAAATCAAAAAATTAGCTGGGCGTGGTAGCGCGTTCCTGTAATTCCAGCTACTTGGAAGGCTGAGGCAGAAGGATCGCCGGAGCCCAGCAAGTCGAGGCTGTGGTGGCCGGGAGCAGCCACTGCACTCTAGTCTGGGCGACAGAGTGAGACTCCAACTCAAAAAAAAAAAAGACATTCTGGGTGAATATTATTTTTCTATTCTGGTTACCCATGACTGAAAAACAAGCTATTTACTAGCAGTTTAACTGAATATATAAAATGAATTGATTAGCACATGTAAAAAAGTCATAAAAATCATCATTTTAATTTCAAGCATATTAAATATATGTTAATTTTGTCATTCAAAGTGATACAGATTTTTCAGATCAGTCTGGGCTGAGAATGTCAGCTCAATGGGTCGACCAGCCCAGAGAGGGTCTGCTTGAGGGGCTGGTGAACCTAGCCCCGGAAATGTCGGCTCTAACGGGCTGGCAAGTCAAGCCCTGAGTGTTGCTGGTTCAGTGGGCTGACAAGCCTAGCCTCTGGAGTGTCCCAGCTTCGGAGTCTCGCCCTCTCCCAGCAGCTCTCCTAGTTCTGCCAGCTCCGTCTGCTGGCAGCCAGCCCCCAGGGTGCTTAGCTCTTCAGCTCCCAAGATCCTCTGCAGCTCTTCAGGTCAGGGTTCTTGTCTCATGCCCAGGAGGAATGAGGGATATGGACAGCCAGGATTTACTAAGACGACAGAAAAGCTTCCACAGTGGGAGGGGACCTGAAGGGGTTGCGTCCTCTCCATTTTTAACAAGGAAGGAGGAGGTTTCACCACAGAGATTTCAGCAGGTAGAATCACCTAGAATTTAGGCATACTGTTCTGTTTCCACTGGGTTTATTTTAAGGTTGCATTCATTCCAGGGCTGCACTAGGTCTTCAGTGGGCCCTAATCAATTTTGTCTTCATGAGTCTCTCATCGCTAAAAAAATTTTTTTAAACTTTATTTATTGTAGAGACAAGGTCTCGCCAAGTTGCCCGGGCTGATCGCAAGCCCACAGGCTCAGGCAATCCACTCACCTCGGCCTCCCAAAGTGCTGGGATTACAGGCTGAGCCACCAAGCCCAGCCAAAAAAATATTTTAAACTACATTTTACTGTTGCTTTAGTATAAATAAGAATATAATCCCAGCTAGATTCATTATTATATATTTATTATTTGTTAAATTTTTTTCTTCTAATTTTGAAATAAACGACAATCCAAGCATTTTCACTGGCCCCTGAAAGACCAGTGGACTCAAGGCCTTGTGCTGGTTGGCCCTGATTCATTCTCTTTATGGAGAATTGTTGATTTTCCATTTATAGAGGGAATGTCAAGTTTCTTTTTTATGTAAGTGTATTCAGGTAAACAAAAATGAGTCCAGTAAGTAATATGAAAGTGAATGACAGTATGGCGGGTGTGAGAATATGGCAAAAATGAGAGGAGACTGCGGTCCAGGATATAACACTGGCAGGACAGAAATTCCTAAGCTTTCCAGACCCTTCAGGACATTTTTGAATGAGTCATGTCAGCTGTCCCAGCACATTCCTGGGAATGGGGCCATCCCTCCCCACTGGCCTGGGAAATGCGGGACCTTCCAGGGTTACCCCACAGCCTGCCTGTGCCAAGCCCTAGGGCCCGGGGAGTTGGCTTCCCAGAGGACTCTAGAGGAAACTGGATTTTATTTCCATCTCAACACTCCTTTAAAACCTTTCAGAGGTGAACGCAGTGGCTCATTCCTGTAATCCCAGCACTCTGTGAGGCTGAGGTGGGAGGTTTGCTAGAGCCCAGGAGTTCTAGACCAGTCTGGGCAACATAGTGAGACCTATTTTTTTTTAAATTAGAAAAGAAGATAAAAAAAAAAAAAAAAATGCTCAGAAAGGCCCACAAAGGACAGAGTCCCTTTAAATCCAGGTTGCCTCACCTTGTTATAAAAAATTAAAAATTAAAAAAATGAGGGAGCTTTGAAGAAGCATCAATTAGCATTCTGACTAGGGGACTCCTTGAAAGGCCTGAAGACTGACTCCTGTCACCCAGGTAACCACATCCTGATCAGAGGACACATCTCGAAGCAGAAAGCAGGGCCGCTGATCGCCCCATCCTCCCCCTCCCCCCCACCCGGGGTTTTGTTCTCGCCTACTTTTCTATTTTAACCTCACAGAGGAGAGGCTGCAGAGAGAGTCCAGAGGCCTAGCAGGACAGCTGGAATCCACCACCGGGTCAGCTTTCCGGGTCAGCTTTCAGGGTCAGCTCTTTGGATGGCCAATTAGAATGGCGAGGGAGATGAAAGTGCAGGCTTTGAGAACACGAACTGAGCAAGGGCTCTGTGAGCTAAGAGCTTTTGCTGCTAGTCTGGGCTGTTCTGTAGCCTGAAGCAGAGCCCACAAAGACCCTAGGAAGCTTCTGACTAAACGAAGAGACTCAGCCGGGGTTGAATCCTAAATTAACACTAAGCTGAGCCAGTAAACCCGGGGGCTAAGCAGTGACAGAATACAATTGGACAGGATAGAAAGCATAGAAATCCCTGCGTGTCATTTGTGTTTTTAATTTTTGCCAAGAGATCATTTTCTTGTAACATACAGGTAAATGTAGGCAACTAATGTTAATGTTTAATTTTTTTTCTTTTTTGAGTCGCGGTTCCACTTTGTTGTCCAGGCAGGAGTGCCATGGCACAATCATGGCTCACTGCAGCCTCAACCTTCTTAGCTCAGGCGATCCTTCCACCTCTGCCTCCCTAGTAGCCAGGACTACAGGTACTCGCTGCTATGCCCAGCTGATTTTTTTTAAGTTATTTTTTGTAGAGATGAGGTTTCACCATGTTGCCTAGGCTGGTCTTGAACTGCTCAAGCAATCCTCCCGCCTCGACCTCCCAAAATGCTGGGATTACAGGCATGAGCCACCATGCCCAGCCATGCTTAAATTTTTTTTTTAATCTATTTAATA
>CAUYQG010101363.1:0-11098 GCA_963574415.1 Tarsius wallacei | reverse complement strand
TGAGGGGACCTGCCTGTCTCGCCAGCCCTGTTCACGCCGTGGTCTCCTTCCCCCGCCCAGTTCAGCAAACCCTTTTCAAGGTCAAGAGCGAGGAGCCACAGCCGTGAACAAGGCGTGGCTCATTCCCTCAGCCGTCCGTGTCAAGAGATCGGTGGGTTCCGTGACCAGGATCAGCCCCAGATGACAGGGAAGGGGCTTCCTGGAGGAGGCCGCGTCTAATCGGAGACCTAAGAATAAAGAGAACGAAGAAAGTGGAAGAGACAGAGGGAACTGCATGTGCAAAGGCTCAGAGGTCGGGGGAAGGAGACCACGGCGTGAACAGGGCTGGCGAGACAGGCAGGTCCCCTCACGGAAGGCCGCAAAGCCTGGCAGAGGGAGGGGACAAGGGCTTTCTCCTGAGAAGCAAGGGTTCCCAGAAGGCTTTCACGCCAAGGAAGGGTGTGTTAAAGAGGGAATTCATTTCTCGGGGAGGAGGAGGAGTCCAAGACATTTTGTGTCATGGCCTGGCATTCACAGGTCCTGGAGGAGACGCAGGAATTCACAAGCCACAGGGAAGGGCCAAGGGGTCCCAGACTGAGGGTCAAGTGACCTCAGGAAGGTCAGGCATGGGCATCGCAGGTGGCGCTGGGGCCATGGCGGGGAATGTGGGTCGAGGCGAGACCACTTGGCTGAGGAGAGGGACGGTTTTCAGGATCAGAAAGCCTTCACTGGATTCTTTTTCTTTTTTTCAGTCAGGATCGATCTCACCCTGTCGCCCAGGGTGTGCGCCACCATGCCCGGCTAATTGTTTTTCTGTTTTTGAGACGGGGTCTTGCTATGCTGCCCAGGCTGATCTCAAACTCCCGGGCTCAAGCCATCCCCCACCTCGGCCTCCCAAAGCACTGGGACTCCAGGCTGGGATTACGGCCGGTGAGGCCGTGGAGACATGGCCAACCCTTATGCACGGGTGATAGAAATGTAAATTCGGGCAGCAGCCGCGATGGAAAACGGTATCAAGTTTCCCCCCAAATTAAAAATAGAACTACCGTATAATCTAGCAATCCCGCTGCTGGGTATGTAGCAACAGGAAATGAAATCCGTCTCTGGAAGAGAGGTCTGCAGTCCCATGTGTGGCGCAGCACTGTTCACGGTCGCCGAGCCTCGGAGTCAGCCTAAGCGTCCGTCCACAACAAGCGGGTGAAGGGAATGCAGTAATACACGCGACGGGATACCACTCAGCCGTTAACAAAGAGTGACACCCTGTGAGTTCTCGGCAGTGTGCGTGAACCGGGGCGACATTCTGTGAAATGAAATAAGCCAGGCCCAGAAAGACAGAGACTGCATGATCTCTCCTATTTGTGGGTTTTTTTTTTTTGAGTTGAAGTCTCACTCTGTCGCCCAGACTGGAGGGCAGTGGCCGCTCCCGGCCACCGCAGCCTCTACCCGCTGGGCTCCGGCGATCCTTCCACCTCAGTCTTCCAAGTCGCCGGAACTACAGGCATGCACTGCCATGCCCAGCTAGTTTTTGATGTATTGTAGAGACGAGGTCTCACCAAGTTGCCCAGGTTGGTTTTGAACCCATGGACTCAGGCAACCCACTCGCCTCAGCCTCCCAGAGTACTGGGATGACAGGTTGAGCCACCGAGCCCGGCTATTTGGGGAATTTTTAAAAGCGATCTTACAGAAGTACTAAGGATAACTGTGGTTACCAGAGTCTGGGGAGGAAAGGGTGAAAGAGGACAGAGGGGAAGATTGGTGAGCTAACAGGTACACAGTGACAGATGGATGGGGCAATTGGGTCTGGTTGCTCAGAAAGGGACTGCAGTTAACAATATCGTATATTTCAAAACAACTAGAACAGAAGATCCCAAATGTTTCCACCATAAAGAGATTACAAGTGGCCGGGCGCAGTGGTTCAAGCCTGTCATTCCAGCACTTTGGGAAGCCGAGGCGAGAGAATCGTCTGAGCCCAGGGGTTTGAGACCAGCCTGGGTAACTTGGCAAGACCTCGTCTCTACAATAAATCAAAAAATTAGCCGGGAGTGGTAGTACGCGCCTGTAGTTCCAGCTACGTGGAAGGCTGAGGCAGAAAGATCGCCGGAGCCCAGCAGGTCGAGGCTGCGGTGGCCGGGAGCGGCCACTGCCCTCCAGTCTGGGCGACAGAGTGAGACTCCGACTCAAAAAAAAAGGAAAGAAAGAAATGTGTGAGACGATGAATGAACTAGTTACTCTCATTTGATCATTATACAATGTACAGAGGTGTGGAAACATCACAGTGTACCTCGTCAATAGGTACAATTATTATGTGTCCATTAAAAAAACAAAAGAAACAGTGCAGAGTTCTGCGGTTTCTAGTGTATTCACAGAGTGGCCACAATATAACCCTAGCACATTTTCACCACCGGAAGAAACCTCCTCGACCCATCAGCCCTCCCCAAAAGCGACCCAGTCCCATGCAGCCACCCATGTTTGTCCAGACTCTGCAGGTCTGCCTGTTCTGGGTATTCGGCATGAACGGAGTCGCACGAGATGAGGTATGCGGTGACCAGCTTATTTCCCCACCCCAGAGTGTTTCCAGAGGTCCTCCATGCTACGGACTATATCAGTGCTTCGCTACTTTGTATTGTCCAGTAACCGTCCGGGTAGGCCGCATTTGGCTCAGGCACGCGTTGATGGCCCTTCAGGCTGATCCCACTCTTTTGGCGATTAGGAAGAACGTGGCGGTGAACATTCGTGTACAAGGTTGTGTTTGGATGTGCGTTTTCCCTCTTCTTGGTATAAACCCAGGGGCCGAATGGCTGAGTCACTGGGCAACTCTGTGCTGACCACACAAGGAACCGCTGGCCTGTTTTCCAAAGCGGCTGCCTGACGTTACAATCCCACCACCAACGCACGGTGAGGATTTCCTCCCAGCAGGCGTGACGCAGTATCTCACCGTGGTTTTGATTTGCATTTCTCTGCTGAGTGATGATGTCAAGCATCTTTCCATGTGCTTATGGTCTACTCATATATCTTCCTTGGAGAATGTCTGTTCACACCTTCGGCCAGTTTTTCAATGGAGTGGTTTGTCTTCTTCTTGAGTCGTGAGAGTTCTCTGTGTATTCCAAACGCAAGACCTTTGTCAAATCTGTGATTTGCAAATGGTGTCTCCCATTCTGCGGGTTTTGTTCTTATTATATTTGATAGTGTCCTTTGTTGCACTGTTTTGTTGTTGTCGCTTTTTGAGTTGGAGTCTCGCTCTGTCGCCCAGACTGGAGTGCAGTGGCACGTTCCCGGCCACCGCAGCCTCGACCTGCTGGGCTCCAGCAATCCTTCTGCCTCAGCCTTCCAAGTCGCCGGAACTACAAGCGCGCGCTACCAAGCCCGGCTAGTTTTTTAATTTATTGTAGAGACAAGATCTCACCAAGTTGCCCGGGTGAGTCTCGAACCCACAGGCTCAGGTGATCCACTCACCTCGGCTTCCCAAAGTGCTGGGATGACAGGATGAGCCACCGAACCCAGCCGCACTGTTTTTAATTTTTATGAGATTCTCTCTTTTTCTGAGGTCACTTGTGCTTTGGGCAGCCTGCCTAGGAAGGTTTCACCTATCCCAAGCGCACAGTAAGGTATAGTTTCTGATGAGTCTTCCAGCGTTGGTGCTTTGATTCATTTTGTGTTAACTCGTTGGATACAGTGTGAGGTAGGGGTCACCGTCATGCTTCTTCTGCATGTGGACATTTATTTATCCCCGAAGTAAGTATTGAAGAAATTACTCTTTCCCCATTAAATTGTCTTGTCACTCTTGGCAGAACATCAGTTGACTGTATATTGGAGGGTTTATTTCTGGACTCTCAATTATATTCTGTGGATCTATATGTCTATTTTTACGTGGTGTTGCCCTACCTTGATTATTACAACTCTGTAGCACACTTTGAAATCAAGAAGTGTGGGTCTTCCACACTAGTTATTCCTTTTCAAGATAGTTTTGGCTTTTCTGGGTCCCTTGAATTCACATATAAATTTTAGAAACAGTTTATCAACACCTGAAAAATATCAACTGGAATTTTGATGGAGATTGCATGAAATATATAGACCAATTTGTGTAGAATTGCCATCTTTTGTATGGATGTATGTTTTTACTCTTGGATAGACACCTAGGAGCAGAATGACTGAGTCATATTAAGATTTCCAATGAAACTGGCTGGCCACGTGCAGAAGATTAAAATGAGACCCCTACCTATCACCATACACAAAAATCAACTCTAAACGAACCTAAACGTAAAACCTCAAACTATAAGAACCTTAGAAAATGCAGGAGACACCCTTATGCAAATTGGAACTGGCAACCCATTCCTGATCAAAACCCCAGATGTCCACGCCATAAGAGAGAAGATAGCCAAGTAGGACCTCATCAAACAGAAAAAGAAAGAAAAATTAACATATACATTTTAGAAACAGTTTATCATCTGAAAAATGCCACTGGAACTCGGATGGAGATTGCAAGGAAGCTATAGACCAATTTGTGCAGAACTGCCATCTTTTGTATGGATGTATGTTTTTACTCTTCTTGGGTATAACCTAGGAGCAGAATTGCCGAGTCATATTAAGACTTCCAGTGAAACTGGCAAAGCAAAAGAAACCATCAAGAGAGCCAGAAGACTGCCCACAGACTGGGAAAAAAACATTTGCCAACTTTATGTCTGACAAAGGCCTGCATTTAGAATCTACAAGGAACTCAAATGTAGTGAAAGGTAAAAAAAAAAAAAGCCCTATTAAAAAGTGGGCAAGGCCGGGCTCGGTGGCTCAGCCTGTAATCCTGCACTTTGGGAGGCCGAGGTGAGTGGATTGCCTGAGCCCACGAGTTCGAGACCCACCTGGGCAACTTGGCAAGACCTCGTCTCTACAATAAATCAAAAATTAGCTGGGCGTGGTAGTACGCGCCTGTAGTTCCAGCTGCTTGGAAGGCTGAGGCGGAAGGATCGCCGGAGCCCAGCAGGTCGAGGCTGCGGTGGCCGGGAGCAGCCACTGTACTCCAGTCTGGGTGACCGAGTGAGACTCCAACTCAAAAAAAAAAAAAAAAGTGGGCAAAAGATATGAATAGACATGTCTCGAAAGAAAACATACGGGCAGCCAACGGATACATGAAAAAATGCTCAGCCTCACTGATCATCAAAGAAATTCAAATTAAAACCACTCTGAGATGCCACCTAACTCCAGTCAGGATGGCTATGATCAGTAACTCAGAAAACAACAGATGCTGGAGAGAATGCAGGGAAAAGGGGACACATCTACACTGTGGTGGGAATGTAAACTAGTGCAGCCTCTGTGGAAAAGAGTGGCGATTCCTAAAAGATCTAAAAACCAACTTCCCATATGACCCTGCAAGCCCCCTTCTGGGATATACCCAGAGGGACTCAAATCACTCTATAAAAATGATACCTGCACACGCTTGCTGCATGTTTATTGCAGCATTATTCACAACAGCAAAAACATGGAACCAACTGTGCTTCCCATTGAAGGAGGACTGGATATTTTTTAAAATGTGGTACACATACACAATGGAATACTACGCAGCCATAAAGAAGGACAAAATTATGAACTTTGCAGCAACTTGGATGATCCGAGAGTCTATAGTACTGAGTGATCGCTCACAAAAACAATGAACTGAGTACCACATGTTCTCACTCATAAGCGGGCCCTGGACAATTTTCATAATACCATAAGAAAGGGATCGGCAGTAGTGGGAAACTGCCAAGGGATGGGGGGCACACCTCATCCATAAGGGACCTGATCTCAAACCAGGTGAAGTGGGGACCAAAGTGAGGCCCAAACTTTACCTGTGCAATGACCGTTTGTACACCTAACCCTGAATTGTACCCCGCATCTTTAAAATAAAAAGAATAATAATTTTTTTAAAAAAAACTTCCAATGAGCGGATATGCCTTTCCATCTTAGGTCTTCTTTAATTTGTTTCAACAATGTTTTGTCACTTTCAGAGTATCAATTTCACAGTTCTTTTGTTGAACTCATTCCTAAATACTTTTCCATTCTTTTGGATGCTGTGGCAAGCAGAATTGCTTTCTCGATTTCACGTTCAGGTTGTTCACCGCGGATGCATAGACACACATGTTGGCTTTTACAGACTGACCTTTTGCTGCACCCAGGCTGAACTTGTTGGTTCTAATAAGTCTTCAGAGGATTCATTGGGATTTTTATACACAAAATCACGGCATGTTCTAGTCTTACTAGCATGACATCGGCTGTGGGTTTTCATAGATGCTTTTTATCGGGTTAAGGACAATTCCCCTCCATTTCTCATGTATTGAAAGTTTTTATTGCAAAAAGGTGTCAGCTTTTGTCAAATGCATTTTCTGCACTGACTGAGAGAGACGTGTAGCTTTCGTCCCCTAATCTATTGATATGGTCTGTTACATGATTTGATTTGGATATCGAATCAACCTTGCATTCCTGGGATAAATTTCACTTGGTCACGGTGCTTAATCTTCTTTATATATTGTGTTAGCTGGTACTTGATTGAGGATTTGGGCATTCGCGTTCTTAAGAGATTTTGGTCTGTAATTTTCTTGTAATATCTTTGTTTGGTTTTGGCGTCAGGGTCATACTAGCCTCATAGTATTACCGCCTCCTTGTTGTTTTTTTTCTAAGATTTTGACAAGAACTGAGACTCGCTCTTCTTTAAAGCCTTGATGGACTTTGCCATCTGAGCCTGAGTACTCTGGTGGTGTTGGGTGGAGCGCTCCATGGATGCCTGTTAGATCTGGTGGGTTTATAATGCTGCAGAAGCCTTTTAGTTTCTCGTGGACCTTCTGCCTTGTGGAATCTCTGCCTGCTGGGGAAACTGGGGTCGGGGTGACCGTGGCCTCCGTAACCTTGGCGTGGTGAGAGCTGCTGCCTATACTTGGAGGAAGATAGCCCCGGTGCTCTTGGGCGCTCTTGCCCGGAGGGTCTGCAGCACAGAGGGCGACCTGCTGTGGCCTGTGCTCCGCTGAAGAGGCCCTGTACACAGATCTAACTCATCTTCTCGAATAAATGTTTTCTCGCTTGCCGCATGCCCCTGAGGATGTTCCAGAGTTTTTAGTAGTTGCATTTTCACATCTTCACCAGCTGTGGACTCCCTGAAGGTCCTGGCAGCTCCTCACACTGCCGCCCCAAAGCCGTCTCTCTCTTCTGCCTGCAATGTTGCACCCGTCCAGGAATGGGCTCCCTGCCTGCACCTGTGTTCCCCCCACACCCACCCTCCAGCAGCCAAGGGAATGCTCAAAACATGCAAAGCAGATCACGCCTTCTCCCACTGTCCCTTTCTCCGGCCTCCCTCCCTTCGGAAGACACACAGATGGCCTACCACCTGGGCCCCGGCGCTCCTGGCTGCTCCTGCCCGGAGGGTCTGCAGCACAGAGGGTGACCTGCCATGGCCTGTGCTCGCGGAAGAGGCCCTGTCCCCCCTTGAATGCAAGGACTGGGGGGTTCTGATGAGAAAGGACTCTGCTTCTGGACGCCTTTGGAGCCGAGACGGCAGCCTTGACCCTGCTGGAATGTCTGGCCCTCCCCATGCCCTCAGGACACATCATTCTTCCCTCAGAAGAGCCTTCTTCCTGCTCTTGGAATGTGCCAGACTCCGTTCTTCCTCTGCTGGGAACAGCCTTCCCTCCGTCTGTCCTGTGGACGCTCCTTCTTCTTGTTCAGACCAGCTCGGGGGTCACCATCTCCCAGTAGACCTCCCGCTCCGTCAAAGCTCTCTCTGCCTTCCGCCCGGGCCTGCCCTCTGGGGCTCTCCCACATGGGGTCCTGTTTTATTTTCTTGCAGGTTCTTCTTGTACCCTGGCCTTCCCTGGCCTGTGGCCCTGTTGACCTGCCCCTCCCCTCCACCCCTCTGCCGACTTTCCCCAGGGGTCTGCCGAAAGTCCTGCCCTCCACCAGTCTCCAGTGCTAAGAACCACGCAGGGCTCATTGGAGGGGCTCGGCAACCAGATGCATTCAGCCCAGACCATGTATTCCTTTTGGCCACTGGAACAGCATCATGATGGTTAATTTCACGTATGTGTCAGCGTGGTTAGGCTACAGGACCCTGTTGGTCGGTCGAACACCAGTCTTGCTGTGGCTGTGAAAGTGTTTTTTAGATGAGATTAACCTTGAAATCGGTGGACTTTGAATACAGCAAATTACCCTCCATGATGTGGGTGGACCTCATTCAATCGGTCGAGGGCCTTGAACTCAAGGACTGGGGGTTCTGATGAGAAAGGACTCTGCTTCTGGACACCGTTGGAGCCGAGACAGTGGCATTGACCCTGCTGGAATATCTAGACTATCAGCTCCCACAGTGGCATGAGCCAAATCCTCAAAATCAAATACATCTTGGAAGGGAACAGGGAAGGAGGGCGTGAGGAGAGGCTGATGAATGGGTACAAAACACAGGCAAGTAGAAGGAATGAAAGCTAGCGTTCAAGAGATCAGTAGAATCATCAACAACAATCTATCCTACATTTCAAAGTCGCTAGTAGAGAACCATGCAAATCTTCCCAGTGTGAAAAAAAAGAGGTCTCTGTTCAAGGTGAGAGATATCCCAGTCACCCTGATTTCACTGTTACACATTACAGGAATGTATCAAAATATCACCCATACCCCAAAATTATGTACATGTATGTATCAATCGATCAATAAGTCGTGATCCATACATAGGCACACACGCTACTGGTTCTGAAAAACCCTGATGACACATGACAGATCAGTCTCATTTCAGAAGGGTGGCGGCTCCCTGAGGCAGACGCCACACCACACGCCTCTGTTTCCCTGTGCCTGCCTCCAGCGCCGTGAGACGTCGGACACACAGGCCCTCCCGCCTGAGGCCTGATAGCCAGTCTTACACCAGTGACTATCTCTAGGTCTTCCTGCAACTTAGACCCTTCCCAGTTGGGCACAAGAGGAAGAAAGAGAAACCTATCTGTGCCCGAGTTTCCAATCTGCTTTCTTTAAACCCAACGAAGTTTATATTATCCGGGAGCCTCTTGGAGACAGCGGAGGCTTTATCCCGTCGAAATTGAGTCTATAAAGGCAAAACATTTTTAAAAAAAATAATGAATAGGCATCTGCGATTCCTGTATTTCAATATTCCTTTGATATTCCAATATGAAACTTAAACTGCTGGGGTTTTATGCATGCTTGGTCTTTCCTTTGATTTGGCGCAACTCGCTGCTTTGAATATGTTTGCTTTAATCACTGGACCACGGAGCGGGAGGGCTGAGCATCTTGCAGGGGGAGGGCCGGGGCTGGGCTGCAGCCATCTGGGCCCAGAGAGCGCTGCTGCCTCCTGGAATCGCCGCATCTTCCCGCTGGAACCCGGCCGCAGGGGACCGCCCGGCCTGCGGGGGGGGGCTCCCCTGGCCGTGCTCCAAGGTGGGACACTTGAGTGTCTCCCTTCCAGTTCAAAGGCAGGAAAGCAGAGAGACCAGCTGCAGTGGGGCCCGGGCAGGTGCCAGGCCCGGGCGCGAGTTCCCGGGAAGGCTGACGGGCATCTGACCTGGAATGTGAATGCACCAAGTACCTGCTGCCAGGTTCTGCGCCGTGGGGTGGGAGAGGACATGGGCGAAATCCGTCCTCACTAAACTAGGCAGCCTGGGTCCGAGAAGATGTGAGCTTGTCGATCGCGGTGATGGTGACGGTGACAACATCAAGGGTGGAACGAGGGTCACGATGGCAGCTACCACAGCCCAAGGTGATGAGGCACTTTTATGCCAGGCACAGTGCTGAGCTCCTTAAATGGACCGCCTTGTTCTACCCTCAAAACGGTCCCCATGTGCAGTCCTCCAAAGCAGACCCAAGACCAGGACTCAGGTGCAGTTGAACACGGTTTGGGGAGCAGACACGAAAACGGCCAGCGACGGACCGGTCCCTTCTGTGGGCTCCACTTCGAAGAAGACCCTCAGGGAAGCTGGAATGCAACTCAGAATTGCTCCGTCCAAAAGGACCAGGGGGCTTTTATCCTCTGCACCCCTAGGTCACTGGGCCCTATCCCCGTCGGCTGGGGTCTCCTCTGGGGACAAGCCCCCGTGGTAACCTGTGAGCCAGGGAACACCCTCAGGACTTGAGGAAAAAAACTGTCCCTGGCTGGGGCAGCCCCCACAGCTGCAGGGGAACTCAGAGATGGGCTGGGGCGCTGTGGGGTTTGACACCCGTCGAATCCTCCACGAGTCTTGGATATTTTTGTCAGCCCCGTTTGCCATAGACAAAACGGAGGCTTAGAGAAGTGGCCGAATCTCGTCCAAGTTTGTCCAACCAGGAAACTTACACGATACATACTTCCTCACCACCTACGATGTGTCCGATACGACGCAGATGCTGGGGGGGACAGATGTGAATAAAACACAGTCACTGTCCCCAAGAACATTAGACAGGCTGTACACAGGGCCCGCCCCGGGCCTGCGTGACAAATGTCACCCTGAAGTATGCACAAAAGTAACATGCTCTGGAGGGCCAGGAGGACTTCCCGGAGAAGGAGGCACCATCTGTGTTGGGGAGAGGGTCTTGCTGCCCATCACTCATCTGCTTGTAAAGCAGTCCTGCTTGCTAAGGAAAAGTCTGAAGGGGACCATGAGTCGAGGAAGCCAGATCGAGGCCAGCCACACCCTGAGGTCTCCGTGGTCCTGCAGGGCTTCCGGGGTCCTCCCACCCCAGGACACAGGGCCAGAGAGGAGCCAGGCCCTCCAAGCCCCACACCGGGCATCCCCACTGTGAAGTCTGGCAGCTCCCAAGCCAGGCCGCACCTTGGGGAGTGGAGAGGAGGTCCGGGCTCCCAACCTCCCCGTGGAGACGGGCTGCCGTGACCGTCCCTACAGCGCCACTGATGGCTGCGAAGGGACCTTTCTCCAGAGGCTGCAGGGAGGAAGAGTGAGGGTCTGGCATGTGCAGCCCTGGGGTCCGGCCCGTTTCACCAGCGACGGAACTCTCTTCTCACCAAGCCCCGCCCCCCGGGGCTCCCCAACAAAGGGCTTCACGGCCAGGCCCATCCGGACCCCCGTGGCATTGCTCGACACGCCTTTGGGCGCGAGCCACAGAAGCCAACACGACCCAGTCTGGGCAGAAGAGCGCGGCTGGGGCCCATGGGGGGTCCAAGGGGGCCTCCCTG
>CAUYQG010101360.1:0-12021 GCA_963574415.1 Tarsius wallacei | reverse complement strand
ATAGATAGTCTGTGATTTTTCTTTCACTTTGGCTTTTAGCCTGTGAGTGTAATTTAAAATTCTTAAGGTCAGGCTCTGTGGCTCAGCTTTTATGTAATTCCAGCACTTTGGGAGGCCGAAACCAGTGGATTGCCTGAGCCTGAGAGTTCGATACCAGCCCAGGCAACTTGGCGAGACCTCGTCTCTACAATATAATAAAGTAATTAAAAAAAGTTAGCTGGGCATGGTAGTGCACACCTGTAGTTCCGGCTACTCGGAAGGCTGAGGTGGAAGGATCGCCAGAGCCCAGCAGGTTGACTCTGGAGTGGCCATGAGCATGCACTCCAGCAGGATCAACAGAATGAGACTCAAACTCAAAAAAAAAAAAATCTTAAATATGAAGTTCAAATTTTACCTTTTTTTCCCCTATGGGGAGCAGAGATGTTATCACTTATCTTTAAAAGTAATGTCAGTTTGGTTTGAGAACACTGGGCCTAAAATTCTTCAAATGCTTCTTAGATTTGCATAGATTAGCTAGGAAAAGGGCTACTTTGTCTCTTAGATGGATAGTGCTGTTTCCATTGACATCTTGAAGTGAGTTTTATTTCGAAGTACTGAAAGCCAGGACTTTGGTAGGAAGATAATTACATTGGCCATTTTGTGTTTTGGTAACTTACATGGTAAAACAGATGAAGAATGTGTACAACTTTTAATTCTTATTATTGCATATTAATATATACTATATATAATGTTTATATATAAATCATATACAAATAACATATAAATACTATGTATTAAATCTATGCATATGTACTGTATATATATGTATATACCAGGGGTGCCAAAAATGTGTACACATTTTAATTGTAAGAGAATTTATCTGTATATTACTTTTTGTAGTTGAATTGAATTACAGTAGCAATGTATAATTACAGAAGTCAAACATGACTTGTATTCATTTTTTGTTATTGGCATATATTGAGTATTATAATTTTAATACAGTTTTTTCCTTTCTTAAAATGTGTATACTTTTTTTGGCACCCTCAGTGTTTTGGGTTGGAGTCTCACTTCATTGCCGAGGCTGGAGTGCAGTGGTTCAATCACCACAACTTCCTGGTCTCAGGCGATCATTCTAACTTCACCCCTCGAGTAACAGGGAGGCTAAGGCACCACCACATCCTGCTTATTTTTTGTGGAGATGAGCTCTCGCTATATTGCCTAGGCTGGTCTAGAATTCCTAGGCTCAAACAATCCTCCCACCTTGGCATCCCAAAGTGCTGGGATTACAGGTGTAAATACAACTTTTAATTATTACAAAAAGATTTTAGACACTGTAAGAAACTATTGAACAAAGGAAGTTTTATATCACCTATGTAGTCCAGATTTTTGCAGGTGAATCTTGGCTTCTTGGTAAAAAGATGTTAACCTTTCCTATCCATTAATGCAGAGTAAGTGTATACTGAAAAACAGCATCTTTCAATTGGATAATTAAATCCCAACTTCTGCTTTTGTTTCAGGCATGCACCAAGAGTTGGGTCAGTCATAAACCTTGTGAGCCTTCATTTCTGTGGAAGGAATGTCTTCTTTTACATAGCAAATAATGAACAACTGGGATACAATTACTGCTCTTAGATTGACCTGTGAGCTACATAAAGGTGGTTCTCCATCTATTTTGAGGTCATGAAATCCTTTGAAAGTCTGATGAAATGTGTAGTCCTAGGTTAGAAAATGTAAGTATACACATTTACATGGAATTTTATAGATAATTTCCTGCCTACCCCAAGCCCTCTATTATAAGATCTCCTAAAAATGTAAGAGAGATATGAAACTACTCTTTAAGGATGTCTAGGTATTTTGAGGAAATACTTCTTGAATATTTCTGAAAATTGGGCTGAGTACATCAGTCTGACAGGATTTGTGTAATATAGATGACGCTAATAAACTTTTGCTAAAAGGGTTGTTAGAATTGTTGAATTGCTAAATTGTTTAGTCAATGAAAGCATATCATGTTGCATGTCCTCCTCTATACAAGGGAACTCCCCCAAACTGGAATTTGTTTATAAAAAATTGTGTATTTATTCTTACACATTTAAGCTTCAATCACCTTCAAAGTACTCTCTGTTTGCTGCACTACACTATCGAGATGCTTTTTCCACTGCTCAAAACAGCTTTTGAACCTGTCAAAAACTGAAGGCTTTTAGTGCTTCTGCCATTTTTAATTTCACCTCTTCCACATTGGCAAAATAATTCCCTTGAGGACTCTTTTCATGTGGGGAAACAAACAAAAAGTAACTCAGGGAGAGATCGGGTGAACAGGGAGAGTGAAACATGGGAGTCATGCCGTTTTTAGTCAATAAACTGCTGAACACTCAGTGTGGTGTGGGCAAGTGCATTGTCATGATGGAAGAATGTCACCTGTTTGCCTCCCCAAAATTCACTAAAGCCAAATGCAGCCTCTCCTAACAATGCCAGCTGGTACACTGATGCCGATGGGTTCCCAGAACACTTAGCTAGCAGGGGGACTGCCAACCTCCCTTCCAGGCACACTGCTCAGAGAGCCGCTGTGCAGGACTCAGAATGACAGAGTCAGGTTGCTAGCCAGATTCTGGCAGCCTTTCTAAACACATTCCATCAATGCTCCTTGCAAAGAGCCTGTGTGATTCTGCCAACCCAGGAAGGAATCCCAGACTCCCTGTCTTGTGGAATTCCGTAAGGCACCCCCCACACATCTCACCTTCCTTCAGACTCACCCTCCCAGGGGTGGGAGAAAAAGCCTGCAGTGTCCTGGTGTGAGAACTCAGGAGGGGCTGGGGACCCTCATCTTTTCCTTCTGGATGCCTTGATGACAGAGAGGGCAATGTTTTCATTCTTGCATCCCCCAAAAGAGCCACATCTGGCACAAAGAAAGGGCTTGACAAATTCTCACTTGCCAAGTGAGTGAATGATTGGATAATATTGTCTTGCATTTGGATTGCTAGATTAGGGAACTGATATGGCTCATGGTTGTAACACATGGCTCCCAGCACTTTGGGAGGCCAAGGCCAGAGGATCACTCAAGCCCAGGAGTTTGAAACCAGCCTGGGAAACATGGCAAGACTCTGTCTCTAATAAAAAAAAATTTAGAATCCTGGGCTCCATATCCCTGACCCCTCTGATCTCACTTGGTCCTTCACAGTGTGTGTCACCATGTGATGTGGACCATCTCACTTGGTCCTTCACAGCGAGCCATCATGGCCCTTTCCTCCAGCCTAAAGCATTTCCTCACAGTCTGTGTTTTTATGGCCTTTGTTTCAAGCACTGTGGGTGAGAAGAAACAAAGGACTCTTTCTCCCAAAGACCATAAGGTGGGCAACAAAGTCTCTTAGGGAGGGACCATGGTGGTGTGGGCCTCTAGGGACCCTTCCAGTCTCGCAGTGAGCAGGTTTCTCAGCACTTTGATTTCCAGCAATGTTTGATTATTGGAAGCATCAACTATGACTCTTGACATGTTTCATTCTCAAATTGGAACACATTTATTTCCTTTCCATAGAGAGGTATAGATGTACGCAGTGCAGACTTATGCAATGCACCCCTCAATTGCAGACGTCCTGTGAAACCTCCCTAAGCTACTTTAGCCACAAACACTAGTTTAATGTGTCAGGTAGCCCCCAAGGCCTCTGGGCTGTGTGCTGGCCCCTAGGCCCAACAGAGGAGTTGCTTAGCGTGAGGCTCACTTTACGAGGAGCTTGATGTATCCCCCATTGCCTTCTGCATCTTCTACTTCATCCCTGTTTCCCTGCATAGGTCCTGGAGGATGGGGTTGAGAGAATGGGTGGTAGTAGGTGGCAGGATGGGTACTGTGCCCAGCACAGACTCTCCAGGGTGAGGCATGACACTCTAACAGACAGTGTCTTTCCTGGTTTATTTTACCGAATGGACCAGTGCAGAAACACTCTTCTGGCAAGGTGGAAAGACTAAGGACAAAGGGAGTAGAGTCATGGGATTCTTGATGCTGGCTGCTCATCAGGGCATCACTCTCTCCATGACTCAGGTAGAAAATTCTTTATGGGACTTAGTTCTGTGCAGGGAAGTGTGGTTCATTTTTCTAGGATAAAGGCTATTCTCTGGGCATGTACAACTCACAAGCCTTCTAGGTAACACTGGGGAGTCAGTGGGCATTTGGACACTGCCATCAGTGCTGCAGACTGAGCTGTGTAACCAAGAGGACCTGCAGGATGAGTGCAGCTGGGCCCTGTGTGCCCTCCCTCCCTGTCCCCTTCCAGCCTGGCTCTCAGTCCCTTACCCTTAGTATCTGCCTTCTAAGGCATATCCACACCCATCTTTCTACTTCTGAGATGCCCACTGGTGTTGCTTGGCAACTGCCACACCTTCTCCCTGGGGCTGTGCTGGTGGAGAACCAGCGACAGGGCCAATACCTTCTCCTGCACAGGAGACTGAGCAACAGTGGGTGGCAGGGGTCCTGGGAGTTTTCTCTCAGCGTGAGTCTGTAGATTTAAATGATGTGCTCTCTCATTCCAGTCCGGGGACTTGTCCTCCTCACCTGTTGCATCCTTCACTCCTTTAACAGCGTCTTTTTAGACCACAGGTGATCTTCCCTCCCATCATCTAAATGCTTTTCTCCAGCCAGGGTAGAGAAGGGTGATTAAGAAAGGGAAAATTGTTACATTTTCTACCTGTTACCTACTTCCTCCTCCCTCCTTCCTTGCCATCCTAGTTGTAAATGATGTTTTGGTGGGGGAATAGGGAATAACCAAGATCTTGGGGTAGGTAATGGTCTCTTTTATTTTTTTCTGCCTATTCCTTGAGATGGGATCTCTCTCTCCTCGTTCAGTGTCTCGAAAGTCCTCAAACCCCAGTAGCATCATGTATCCCACCTGCTACAATGGGACTAACTTTTCTTGTGAATTGACTCCCCTGACCTGCAACGGGGAAGATACTAAGTGCACTGAGATTATTGGCATAGGTATGAATATTTCCCTGAGTGCTCTATGTTCCTTTTCTTAAAGGGTATAGTGTGTTAGCCTTCCACTGTTGTGTCACTGCTCCACAGCTCAGCAGCTGGAAGCAATAAGAGCTTACCATCTCAGTGTCGTGAGTCAGGAGCCAGGAGTGGCACAGCTGGTGGTCATGGCTCAGAACCTCTCATGATGGTGCTGTCAGGGTGTCAGCAGGGGCTGTGGCCTTTGGACTAAGGATCTGCTTTCAACCTCATTCATACAGATGTCAGCGGGCCTCAGTTCTTCTCCAGGCAACTTCTTCCTAGTCTGTATCGGTGGCCTCATTCTGTATAGGCAATCTTTCTCCAGAGCAAGTGATGAGAAACAGAGCAGGGGAGAAGGGGAGAGGGAGGAAAGAGATAGAGAGATAAAGAGAGAGTGCTAGAGAGACAAGGTGGGGAAAGATGGGGGAGAGAGACTGGGGAGGGAGAGAGAGAAGGGAGAGAGAAACAGGAGGGGAGAGTGACAGTTGGGAGAGTGGATGACAGAGGGAGAGAGAGACAGAGAGGGATATACACACAGAGAGAGGGAGAGAGAGAATAGAGGAAGAGAGACAGAGACAGAGACAGAAAGGGGGAGAGAGAGAAGCTGTAGTTTTAAATAACATAATCTCAGAAGTGACACATCCTCATTTCTGCATGCACCCAGTTAGTCACACAGCAAACCTGACACAACACCGGAGGGGTCTATGCAGGGGCATAAATGCTAGGAGATAGTAGCCATGGGGGCCACCTTAAAGGCTGACTGCCACACATAACAAGAGTGGTGCAGGTCCTGGTCATCCTTCCAAGGTTTGAAGAGAACAAGAGGGAAGACAAGAGAACACAACTGCTTCCCAGAGCTGGAAAAAGGCATGGGGACATCTGTGTCACCAGGGTATCCTGGGAGGGACCTGGATCCTTGACAGCAAAGGGAGTGACAACCCCTCAGTTCTGGTGGTCATCATCATGACCATTATTTCTATTACCAAAACCCCATGAATAAGTGCTTAGTTTTCCATGGTGTCTGAAAAGGATTTGTAATTTTTTTCCTGAGTAGGAAAACAGTCTGTCTTTGTAGTAAAGGGCACATGTACCATTCAGATGGGAACTGGAGAAACAACTATAGTATTTTTCCTTCTGAACTGTACAACTAGATGGGAGCACTATCTGGTCTTTTCTGATCGATTTGTGAAAGGTTTCATGAAGCAGTGGTGTTATAGGAGCTGATTAAATGATGGAAGAGAGCGTGGGGATGAAGGCAAGTCAGGCTTTCCTTTGAGGGAACTGATTTTGAAAGAGTGTCTGGTACTAGCAGGTGTCTCAATGTGTTGAGTTGAATGAGGAAAACATGATGTCACCATGGATACAGAGGAGGGTTGGGGCAGTTTTTTCACTCCAACTTACCACAGGAGTAGGACAGGATGCAATGAGGCTTTGCAATGCTGATCTCCTGAGAAATTCAGAGCCCCAGGAAGCAGGGATCTGATTTTGAGGGTGATCTGCCATAGCTTCCTCTGGGTTCCCCAAGAAGCAGAGGTGAGGAGCAGAACAGGTCCCACATTGTTGTGTTAGCCCTGTGCTTGAGGTGTGACTTCTATCCGGCCTTCTTCTTTGCATCAGTCTCCCCTCCTTGAGTCAGGACCCAGAGGTCCCAGTCTTAGCCACACATCTGAGCCAGCAGGTTCCTTTTGGGTCCCTCATAAGCTGGGAATACATTGGGGTCCAAGAGAAATAAGACTTGGCCCCTGGATGGGACCAAGGATGCAGTTGACGCATCTCATGCAGAAGGCAGAAGCCAGGGATTCTGGGGCACTGTGAGCATCCATCTCTTATTCAGAGGCGGCAGATAGGTTGACCTGAGGACATAAGTGAGGAGAGATGGCTAGACGGGTGAGAAGACTTACCCTGAACCCTTCTCTTTGCAGCTGGTGGTTGATTGTCAGTGTTTGGCATGGGTTGTGCCATCAAAACTGCCTGCACATTGAAGACCATACATGTGAGGAACAGCATGACAATCCACTTCTACCGTGAGAGCTCCAGCAGTGGATGCCCTCTGCCGAAATTTGTCATCCCAACACTGACTGGTCTCTTTCTACTGAAAGTCTTGGCTTTGATTGCTCAAGCACTTAGTTCTACAAACCTGGAAAAGTTGGAATCCTTGGATGACTCCCTTCCCCCCAACACCCCCTGCCATTGGCATTGTAGAATTAAAGAACTTATACTTTCAGAAGTTTGTGTGTGATTACTTGTTTGTACTTTAAGTTAAAAAACAAAATTCAATCTTCTCTGGCTTTTTTCTTTACCCCAAATAGCATATTTTAGAGGAAGCCTGAGATGGCATCTGTAAGAATCTTTGCCATCCCCTTCTTCCATCAAGCTATACATCCTCAGTCACACATCCTGGGATAAAGTTTTTTCCTGATAGTCTCAATTCATGCCCTTAATCCCTAACTGTCCATTGCCAAGAGAAAGAATTTTAAAAAAATTTTGAGTTGAAATCTCACTCTGTTGCCCGGGTCAGAGACAGTAGCATGATCATAGCTAACCGCAGCCTTAACCTCCTGGGCTTAGGCAATCCTTCTACCTCAGCCTCCCAAGTAGCTGGGACTACAGATGAGTGCCATCATACCTAACTAATTTTTTTAAAAATTTATTTATTTTAAAAAAAAATGTGGGATACAATTCAGGGCTAAGTATACAAATGGTTATTCTGTAGGTACTATTGTTGATAAGGTGGGCTGCCCCTCCTCAGGCAGTTTCCCACTACTGTCAATCCCTTTCTTATAGGATTGTGATAATTATTCAAGGTCTGCTTCTGAGTGAGAATATGTGGTACTCAGTTTTTTGTTTCTGTGATAGATCACTCAGTATTATATGTTGCCCAAGCTGTTCACAAACTCCTGGACTCAAGCAATCCTATTTCTTCCGCCTCCCAAAGTGCATGTGAGATGACAGACATGAGCCACCACACCTGGCAGCAAGATGATTTTGAATGTACAATTCAAGGCCTGAAAGGGTCCCTTCCCACAGTGTGTAAATTCCAGGTATAATGAAATCTCCCCCATTTCAAAACCATTTGTGGGATTCTTGCTATGGACTATGCTTCCAAGGATGTATTGAAGGATCAGGCAGAGGTGGTTTGTGAAGTAGTTTTAAATGCCACATTTTTAAAAAAAGAAAGTGCCTGCACTGGAAGCCCAGAGGGCCGTGTCCTCACACAACATAGTTTGGAACCATGGTGGCCACAGCCATACATCATAGGATGTCTGTAAGTGGGTGAGGGATCCGGGAGTGGGCCTTGGCAGGATTTAAACTTGCCTGATGTCCTCATGGTGCTGACCCCACAGCTAAGTAACCCTATGGTGCCTTAAGTGGGACCCCCTGATTCTCCAAACCCCAGGCACACAGCCAGAACACACCTCTCAGCTCTCCTTGCAGTTCTAGTGGGCCAAAAGGAGCAAACACCCTTGTCCAGGCCTGACCTTCCATGCTCCTTCTGCATCTGTTGACTGTGCAGAGTGGACTTTGTGTCCCAGAGGAGGGCTCAGTCTTAACATGAGAGATGCTGGTCCTTAAGTTGCTACTAGGAGAAGAGCCACTCCAAGTTGCTACTAGGAGGAGATAACCCCAAGTAGTGTCCCAACCAGGAATGTCCAGTGTGGACCATGTTGTGGGCGACCGATAAACTCTTGTGTATCGATCCATGGCAATGTGAAGAGATTGGGTTGTGCCTGTTAGCCTGTCCTGACTAATCCATCTTAACTGCAATGAGAGGAGCGGAGACCCAAGAGCAGAGACTAGCTACAAGAGGTTTATCATCTTTTGCCATCTGAAAAATGCAGTCTAAAGCAACACCCTGAAACTCCTATGTTGTTCCCGCCCTTGACCTGAAAAGGAAGATTTCTGCTTGCTCAAACCTGTCAGAGGAGTCTGGAACAAACCCAGTTCACTTGTGCTCTGAGCCAGGTAAGAGGGGGAACTCTTCTTCACTTGTGCTTTTTCGCTTGTGCTCTGGGCCACGTAAAAGGGCCACTACTATCTAGGCTGCACAAGCACCCCTGGCAGGGACGTGCTTTTATGCCTTTTGCTGATTTTTCCAGAACAGAAATTGCAGATCCATGGTGACATCCAAATCCCAGCCATCTTGCCTTGTTTGGGGCAGTGAGGAGTAACTCCTCTTATTCTTTGATGGATATATTAGAAACATCTATTTAAGTCACGTGACTTTCAATTATTTGCATATTGTTTTCAGTGTTGCGTGTCCATAGTTGATCTGGGAGGTGGTATAGGTGTTTGCTGTACTCTGCTTATTGGGTAAGAATTCATTTTTTCTCTTTCTCATGAGAAGAGAGTTGAATTTCAACAAAGAATAAATCCCTACCATCCACTGCACTTTGTATGTATTAACTCAACTGATCCTCACAAAAGTCCCATAATTTAAGTACTATATTATCTTACCCCCATTTTATAGATAAGGGAACTGAGGCAGAAAAAGGTTAGCTACCTAGTCCACCTAGTAAATAGTGGAGTTGAGATTTGATTCTAATCTATCTGTAGGTGAAAGAATCAAGCTGCTTAGCTTATTACTTGTAGGAATTTAGAATTCAGTATCATCATTCTTTGTTTATTTTTTATAACCTCTATCCAATTTCTATCACTGTCATAACAAATTACCACAAACTTAGTGGCTTAGAATGCACATTTATTCCTACAATTCTGGAGGTTAGAGGGTCAGAAGTGGTGACTCATGCCTGTAATCATGACACTTTGGGAGGCTGAGGCAGGAGAACCCCATGAGCCCAGGAGTTTGAGACCAGCCTGAACAGCATAGTGAGACATCATCTCTACAAAAAAAAAATTTAGCAGGCATGTTGGTTCATGCTTGTAGGCCCAGCTACTCAGGAGACTGAGATGGGAGGATCATGTGAATCCAGGAAGTCAAGGCTATGGTGAACTATGATTGTACCACTGCACTCCAGCACGGGTGAAAGAGTGAGACCCTGACTCAAAAACAAAATAAAAAACAATTTTGGAAGTTAGAGTCTGAAATGAATTCAGCTGATCTGAAGTCAAAGTATTTGTGGAGCTGGCTCCTGGGGAGTTTCTGAGGGGAAAATCCACTTTCTTGTCTTTTCAGTTTCTAGTGGCTGAAGTTCCTTGTCTGAATTCCTTGACTTGAAGCTCTGCCCTCCGTCTTCAAAGCCCATCTCTCCACTCTTTGCTTCTATTACCACATACTCCTTTCCCTGACCTGGACCCCACTTCCTTCCTCTTATGAGGACCCTTGTGATAGACTGGGCCCACTCAGATAATCCAGGATAATCTGTCAATCTCAAGTTACAGGTTCTAAGGATTAGAATGTGAACTTACTTGAAGGACAATATTCAGCTTATCACATAGTCCATCTGTTGGCTGACAAATATTTATTTGAACATTCTATGATGAAAATAATCCATAAATAAGGACAATCGGGACCATCACACTAAGGCAACTCACTCTGTTGTGAGTTGGGTGGAGTTCCAGAGGGTCGCTGTACCAGGAAACTTATTAGGCATGTGGCTGCCTCTGAGAGGGAATTTAGCTCTCACAAAGCACATAGATCATCAGGAGAACAAACTTTTGCCAGGGGTTAACTATAGGAGTCTTTTTATAAGGAACACTGGATGTTATGGACGGTGTCCTACAGAAATTTGGCAAAAATGCAGAGCAATTTTCCTATTGCCACCCATTGGAAACAGTATGAAATGTAATGCAGATCACTGCTCCTATGAACTGACTGACTGCAGTGTGCTTTAGGGCTTAAGTTGATGAGGAGCGAACTACCGTCCATGGGGTAGCCTCAGGTATAAGCTGCTCTTCAGTCTCCACACACAGAGGCTTGGGATTACAGCAAAGTTCTGGCTCCCCACTGCTGCTTTTGGATTCTTCTCACAGATGCTGTTCCTAAGATAAAGGCATGCTGTTCTCCCAACCCCAGGCCTACTCCTCTTTCAAATCTTTGTAGATGACCCACTCAACAACTTCCTCCAAAGCTCCTTTGGTGTCTGTGCCTTTTGCCTCTACTCCAAAAACCCACAACAGATACTGTGTCCAACTTTGAATGGGGACCCAAGCGTTATTCCATCATGTGGCCACTACATTTATCTCTGAACTACTCACCTGACTTCCCAGTGAAACAGCAAAATAACTAACAAAACTAACTCCATTTTTGTCTAAGAGACTGCTATCTATTCCTGCATATAGGCAAGGATAATTTTAGAGTATTGAGATACAACAAACAAACAAAAAAACAGCAATCCTGTAGTTTTTGAAAGTAACTCTGGGATTAAAGGGGAAATCTGTAAACTAACTATAATTTGTTAAAGACTTGCAGGAACATCGTGACCCGACCAAGCATGAAGAAGCTTCCCAAACTCCTCGGACCCTCACTGGTGCCCAGCTGTCTGTGGCCATTGGTCACTTCTTGATCCCAACCCCCTTCTCTTCCCCTGTCCTTAAAATTAGAAGAGTCTGATATTTGTACTGACTTGACATGGGGTCTTTGAGACATTAGTCTGCTGTCTCCCCTGGATGCTGGTTCTTGAATAAACTTGTTTTTGATTCACCAGCTCTGTCTCTTGAGTTTGGCTTTCAAGCCACAAGCAGTTGAAACTGAGTTCAGTTGCACCAACTCTCAAATTTGTGAAGGCCTGAGTGGCTTTCCCTTCTTTGGGACAGTGTCTCACTTGCTCCCACTTCTCCTTTCCCTGTGCTGCCTGCACTCTCAGCCACCTTACTTCACTCCCTCTTGGCAGCATTTCAACTCATTGATCCCTGGCTCTTCAGGCCTGTTTGCTCTGCACTTGTGCCTTCTGCTTGAATGCCATGTCCTGCTGGGCCCAGCACTCTGCAGGGTTTCCTGGGACTGAGGTCTACATAGACAGAGTGGGGCCTTGCCTTCTCCTTGGGGTTCTGCAAACAGAACAAAGCACAGTCTCTCAAGTCCTACTTTAGATTTCTTCTCCTTGGGTTTTTTTTTTGAGTTGGGGTTTCATTTTGTTACCCCAGCTGGAGTACAGTGGCAT
>CAUYQG010101359.1:0-10496 GCA_963574415.1 Tarsius wallacei | reverse complement strand
TTTAGGGTTCTTTACATCTTGTGGATACAAATAGTTATTTATTTACTTATTTATTTATTTATTTTTGAGTTGGAGTCTCACTCTGTTGCCCAGACTGGAGTGCAGTGACCGCTCCCGGCCACTGCAGCCTCGACCTGCTGGACTCAGGCAATCCTTCCGCCTCAGCCTTCCAAGTAGCTGGAACTACAGGCACGCGCTACCATGTGCTAATTTTTTATTTATTGTAGAGATGAGGTCTCGCCAAGTTGCCCAGGCGGGTCTCAAGCTGTGAGCTCCGGCAATCCACTCAGCTCAGCCTCCCCAAGCGAGGGATTACAGGCTGAGCCACCAGCCTGGCTAGAAGAACATAATTTCAACGATTCGAGAAACTCATTGTGGTTTTAATTTGCATTTGTCTGATGTCTAATGATGTTGAATATATTATCACAAGCCCATTGACCATTCGTGTATTGTCTTTTTTAGGGTGTCTGTTTAAATATTTTGCCCATTTTTAATTGGACTGTTTATCTTCTTGAGTTGTACGTGTCCTTTTCATCGTCTGGATACAAATCTTGTCAGATATGTCTTATGAATGTCTTCTTCCAATTTGTGGCACATCTATATGCTTTCACAGTTACTCATGCTTAGGGCAAGAATAAGCTTAGAGATATAAGTCAATTTAATTTAGATTTAACCAAAATAAAAATGTAAAATAAATAATAGTATGGGCAGCAACCGTGAAGTTGCTCTATGAATACCTGGAACTCGGGGAATTTCAGCACATCTCACAGAACACCTTGGGCACACATCACCTCCTTCCTCTGCAGCCTGAGTGTGGATATTGGAGCTTGAGGGAAATGGCAGCTTTTCCGGAAGGCCAGTCCAACGCAACGGGATGGCGCTCCATTGGCAGAGCAGGAAGGACGTTTTGGAGGCTCCAGTCCCGAAAGCCAGGCAGCTAATGGCAAGCAGGGCCATAATGAGACCCCTTCAATTCCGGTTCAATATTACACACAGTAAACATGGGAATCCTAACTGTAGCCGTCGAGATAAATAAAAAACCATAGAGGCTCTGTGTAAGGCTTGACTATGTTAGGATGACAAGCCACTTACAAGTGGCAGTACATGGTGTCTACTACCTGGCAGCAACTGGGTGTGCGGAGGTAAATCTAGAAATGGCCTGGGAGCTTCCTCCAACACAAAGAGTTTATGTTCTGACCTAGGATTTTCTAATGAGCCATGTCAGCCCTGGTGATTAGAACAGCAAAGAGAGTGTTTTTACTGCAGGGTTTATTATTGAGCCAACCTGTGTAGACTGGCCTTCAAATAAGCAAGAGTGGAGGGAGACAGAGTTGCAGAGGCAGCGCTGCACGACACTTCTGTTTCCTGTCGTTTCAAACTTGCTGAGAGAAGCAGTTATTTGAGCGCTGCAGCTGCTTTTTACACATGTCTGCTGGAAAAGGCTTCTGGAATTTTTGGTAAAATACATCCAGGTGTTTTAGTAAAATACGTCCCGAGAATTTCCCACTTTTGAGCAAGTTAATATTTTCTTTATACACAAACAAGTCTCAAAATAGTTTAGCCACATTCTTGGGGGGGAAAATCACAGAAAATCATTACCCAGCATCTGCGTTCTCACTGTTGTGATGTTTTTAAATACATATACCTCGGATTTATCATTCTAAACCTTCTGCGAGGTGGGAATTCTGCCCAAGAAGCCATCCGAAGAAGGTACACCCTCCCTCACCTAGTTCGGAAGTGGCAAAGGAAACCAAAGCCAGGACTCCCTGTGCTCAAGGCGGTTTCGGGGACCACAAACCGGGTTCAAAAGTAACACAAGAAAGTGCCACCGTCTCACTTGATAATAAATCACAGAGCTCCCACCCGCCGTGGTGGACCGGCTTCCTGGGAAAACTTCTTGTTCTCTGAAGTGCCAACATCCACGCCCAGGCAGCGGAGGAAGGCGGTAATCTGCACAAGGTGTTCTGTGAGATGTGCAGCAACGTGCTTGTGGGAGGTAGTCACTCCTAAGGGGTCGACCCCTGGTCCCAATTAAAGTGCATCTTTATCGTGCTTCTCTATGAGCAAAGCAGTTTCCAATAACCCTTCAGTGGTGTGCTGGTAAGTGTTTAACAGCAGATCTCACTCCCCCCAAAAAAGACCTGGTCTGTGGAGCTTGCCAGTTGCTGTGGCGTAAAATACTTGCATCATAGCCTTTTTCAACATGAGGAAACTGGATGTCACTGGATGGAGAGAGATGGACACCACCATTGCTGCTAAGAGGGTAACAGTCTCAGAGAGGTTATGGTCTAGGCACGATGCAAGAGCTTTCTACGTGCTTATTTGACTCCTTCAGACATAATGAAAACGAAACCAAAAGGCAAATATCACCCACCTAGCTTGAGAAACAAAGATTTATTGTTGAAGACTCCTGGGGGTCCCCATGACCCCACTTCCCTCTAACCCAC
Organism: Tarsius wallacei; assembly: GCA_963574415.1. Classification (NCBI taxonomy): domain Eukaryota; kingdom Metazoa; phylum Chordata; class Mammalia; order Primates; family Tarsiidae; genus Tarsius; species Tarsius wallacei. The sequence continues at coordinate 8,049 of CAUYQG010101359.1, read as the reverse complement.
TCCCTGGGTTACCACACCTGGAATTTTGTGTTTATCCTTCCCGTGCATGTATTTTAACTTTCACTATATATGTGTGTGTCCTTCAGACAAGCCTCTCAGACTAGTCTGCTTTGCATTGCTATAAAGAAATACCAGAGGCTGGGTAACTTACAAAGACAAGAAGTTTATTTGGCTCAGGGTTCCACGTGTTACCAGCATCTGCTTCTGACGAGGCTGCAGTTTCCTGCGATCGTGGTGGAAGGCGAAGAGAGAGCAGGTGTGTCTCGTGGAGAGCCTGGCAAGAGAGAAGGAGGTACCAAGCTCTTTTAATCCACAGCTCTCGCACGAACTCATAGAGCGAGAATTCGCTCAGGATGGCCAGAACAGTACCAAGCCATTCACGAGGGCATCCGCCCTGTGATCCAGTCGCTTCTGGCTAGGCCCCACTTCCAACATCGGGGATCAGATTTCAGTGTGAGACTTGGAGTCGTGGATAAGCATCCAAACTAGATCACCTCATGAGGGAGGCAGGGAGGATTGTCTCTGGGTTGCGGGTGGGGCTTAAGGAAGCTGAATCACAAGTGGGAGAGCCGGGACTGGCATTCAGTCTGTCAGTTAACGTGCCTGAGGTCACACACCTGGTAAGAGCCGGGCCTCCGAGCCAGGTGTCCTGACAGGTGTCTTTCAGAGTTTTGGCAAATGATAGGACTGATGTTTTCTGTTGAGTAATAAAGTACTTTGATGCAAGCCCTTCCTTATCTTTTTAATAAAAACCAACTACTTCAGACACAGAAAAAGGAAGAGAGAAAACAACAAAAAGGCAAGAATCACTCACCCAGCTTGAGAAACAGAGATTGACTGCTGAAGACTCTTGGGGAGCTCCGTGACCCCACTTCCCTCTAACCCACTCCCAGGGTTACCACTACCTGGAATTTTGTGTTTATCATTCCCACGCATGTATTTGAACTTTCACTATATATGTGTATAATCCTAAACAACATCCCCACAAAAGACGCAGAATTGCCCTTTATGTTTTTAAACTTGATATGAGTGTATTGCATATGGTCTTCTGCTACTTGCTTTGTTTTAATGGCATGGTTTAGAGGATTAGTATACGGTGATACATGTAGCACTAGTTCAATCATTTAAGCTGATAAGTATTCCATTATTGTGTAAATAGATAACATTAAAAAAACCAGTCTTGCTATTGATGGACATTTGAATTGTTTCCAATTTTTTATCATCCCAATATGGTAATATTCTTATAAAGGAGAATCCAAAAAAAAACCCAGAATTATTTATAAAAAATTGTGTATTTATTCCTACATGTTTAAACGTCAGTCACTTTCAAGGCACTCTCTGTTGGATGTCATACACCTATTGAGACGTTTTTTCCACAGTTTAAAACAGTTTTGAGCTCGTTAGTTTTTATGCCTTTTAGTGCTTCTGCCATTTTTTGTTTGTTTGTTTCACCTCTTCTGCATCTGCAAGACATTTCTCTTTGAGGAATTTTTTCATCAGGGGAAACAATAAAGAAAGTTACGCTGAGTGAGATGGGGTGAATAGGGAGGGTGGGGCACCAGAGTCATATTGTTTTGGTTAAAAACTGCTGAACACAGCTCAGTGTGGGTGGGTGCATTGTCACAGTGAAAGAACCAGTCACCTGTCTGCCACAACTCTGGATGTTTCTTCTGCAAATCATGACACAGCCTTCTCAAAGCTTTCAGATAACAACTTTGGTTGACCGTCTGATCCAGAGGAACAAATTCCAAGTGTGCTACAAGGGACCTGCCCCCCAAAAAGATAGTTGCGGTTTTTGTTTTGGTTCCCCCTTGTACATGTCACCCTATGCGTATATGTGAGCATTTTTTCTGGAATTTATACCAAAGAGGGTGTGTGCATTTTACTAGAAAAAAAATCCTATATTTACAATTGGTTGTGTCAGTTTATCTGCTTACTATCAGTGTAGGAGAGTGAGTCCTCATGAAACTTTATCCTTAAAAAATGCTTTTTCTTGTTCGACTTTACAAATATTCCAGAGCTGATGGACATGAAATTGTCTCAACGTAACTTTAGTTTGCATTCCCCTGATGAGTCGGGCATTTGCCTGTTTGCTCTGAGATCCTCTCTCTGCCTTTCTCCCTTCTATCCTTGAGAGAGCCGATCCCAGCAAATACATTTCCAGGGTCCTTTGCCCCCTGGCTTCTGCTATGTTCAGCTAAATGGGCACCATGGTTGGGAGACTGGAGGACAGGAGCCGGGACCTTTCTCCCCATCCGGTCTGCTTCAGGCAGGGTCTCCTGCCACCGTGCTTCCTCTCTCCCATGGGTCTGGCTGCCACCCACAGCCTTTTCCTTCGTGGTCCCAGCACTCACAGCACAGCCCCTGTCTTGGCCCCAGCTCGTCCGGACGGCCTCTCTCCATGCTCACTGGGCAGCCCCAGCCGTGGATTCTGGAAACACCATCTCTTCTCTTCTTCTCTTTTTCTCTAGGGATGCCTGTGGTTGCCTCTCTTGGTTGCCTTGCCTTTGGGGTTTCCAGAGTGCTGTATTAAATCTCCTGTATTGAACGATGTGTGGCTGTTGCTTTCCAGACTGAACCCCGGTCAAGACATACCACACAAGTGAGACGGCACGTCTTCTCGTGTTCGCCCTCCCTCCTTCCCTTCCTTTTCTTTTTTGCCATCTAGATTTTCTCCGATGTAAGTTAACTGCACGTGTTTTTGTCTATTTATCTATTGGGTGATCTTTTTCTTCTTGATTTGTAGAAATTTTTAAAAATTCTGAATATATAGGGATTGCAAATATTTTACCTGTGACTTGCTTTTTCACTTTTCAATGTGTCATAATGCACAGAAATGTTTATTTTAACATAATCAGATGTATTAAGCTTTCCTTCTGTGGCTTGTGCTTTTCCTATCAATTAGAAATTCTGTTCTCATCGCGAGTCAAGAAGATATACTCCTGTTTTGTTTTTTACTTTTCTAACTTACGATTTTCACATTTTACATTCACCTCTACCTTTGCTTTCCGTATTTCAGGATTTAGTTCACATGGAATTCATTTCATATAGATGTCGTTAACTAAAAAGAATCACAAATGTATACATTTAGAGGGTTACAGCCTGCAAGTGGCCGCCCTGCAGGCTAGGAAGTGCAGCCTTGGCAAAGCCCAGACACAGGCACTTCCACGGAGGAGGGGTTGGGGCAGGAGCTCCTTGCTGAACAAGTTGGCTAAACATACATGGTCAACAAGTTACAGGAGGGGGCATGAATATTCATGAAGGTGGTCCCGACCCCTGCATGTTGAACAAGCATGCATGTAGTAGTATACGACCATGTTCACTTTGGGGTGGAGACTTAATGTTGAGATGGATTACGGTTAGGCCCTACACCTCAAAAGGTCTTTTCATGAAGTCACACAAGTATGAAACCTCTGTACACCATCCAGAAGCCATCCCTGGTCAGGGGTCTTTTATCAGGAGAAAGTTACTGAAATTGGTCTCTTGTCCAATCAAGGCTGTCATTATGGCTTATGGAACCGGGGTTCGGTAGTCAGCGTCGGCGAGCTGGATGACTTGTAAGTGTTTTAACTGCTTATCTCAAGCCCAGTGCTTGCTTAGCTGCAAGAGAAAAAGACAAACTTTGTGGCAGTCAGAACCTAGTTTATTCTTTTTGAGGGTCTTTATAATTTGGCACCTTATTGACACAGAGTTTGTTCTGTCAGTCTTATGAGCTCTATTTAGCATTATTGCTGGTCGGTTGTTGTGTCTAAACCATAAAAGGCTGGGGACATGACGAGGTTTGGCTGACCTCCCATCCTGTCATGGCTGTGAGGTCAGCTTTTAGGTTTTTCTGGGATCCCCTTGGCCAAGAGAGGTCTGTTCAGTCAGTGGGAGGCTTGGGATTTTATTTTTAGTTTACAGTGTGATGTAGAAGTTCAATTATTATTTTTCTATATGGGTAACCCACCATTCTAGAATTAGTGATGTGCCGGAGCTGCCTCATGCCAGACCATGTGAGTCCATTGTTAAATTTTCAGAAGTTTTGTGAGCTGATTGTTAAGTGCATTGGTAGCTTCTCTTGGCCATGGAATATTTATATGGTGGGAATATTTATACCACAAAAACGGGCAAACACTGCAAAACAACTCCCTCCCCAACCCTGGGGAACCAATTGTTGAACACACTAGCACACCACTGCACAGAACTCTTTATTAAGAACCTTATTGTACAGTGCAGTTTTTTTCAAGTTGAAGGTCATAGCACTCCCCTGTGGTCTCGTGGGTAGGATCTGGTGCTCTCAAATTGAAGGTCGCAACTCCATAGTGGTTAGGAAATCAATTTTGTGGATTGCAACAGGAATTTCTTTTTTTTTTATTAAATAAAACAGGACTAATAGAAAATAACAAAATGTGTTGCACATAGAAATTGTAACTATTTTCCTTGAATCTTAGTTTTCAGTTGTATGCACAAATTTACCTATACATACATGGCTGTGTGTGTTGGATTGCCATATAAAATGCATTTCTTGCTGGGGGTTGTTGATAAGGAAACATGTGAAAAACACTGGACTGCTTTATCCACTCCTTCCTGATGTGCAAAGCCACTTCCGTCATATGTTGGGTTTTCACATCTGAAGGCATGGATAGGTAGGCTCTGTATTCTGTTCACAGGTCTCTTGTCTGGTCTCGTCCCGGACCACATTGCTTCACTTGCTGAGCTTCAGGGAAGTCTGTCAAGCATCTAGGATGAAGATCCTCACCCTGACGGTGTCCCAAATTGTCTCATCCATTCCTGTTCCTTACTCTCCTATATAAATGTTAAGACAAAGTCATCACATTTCATAAAAATATGAATAGGATTTTAACTGAATGACATTGGTTTTATAGTTTATTTGGGGGTAATCAACATCTTTACAATGTTATTCTTGCTATCCTTAAACATGGTATATATCCCCACGTACCTAGAGCTTCTTTAATGTCTTTCAATAAAGTCTTAAAATTAACTTCACAAAGATATGTACCTTTTCATTAGATTTATTTCTAGTATCTTATATTTTATTTCTATTGAATATAATATGCTTTAAAAATTATATGTGTATGCATGTTTTGGTATGCAGAAATCCAACTGATTTTTGGATTATATTTATCTTAGATAAATAAGATCTATTTCTCTTATGTCCAGCATACATTCTGACCTCAATTACTAATTCTAAAATTTAAGACTATTCTTCTCTTGAGTTTTCTATTGAGATAATGATACTATCTGTAAATAATGATGATTTCATTTCTTCTTGTAAAATTTGTATACCTATGACTTCCTTTTTATTTCAGCCTGTACATGAAGTTGACCAAAAAAAGAAAAAAGAAAAAGAAAGGAGAGAGTGGAAAGCCCTCGTCTTATTCTTAATTCTTAATTTTTCTTAATTTTAAAGGAATGCTTCTAATGTTGCACCATTAGATAGTATATTTGCTGTAGTTTTAGAAATTGTATCAGTTTAAGTTTAGGGAAATTCATCTTTATTCCTGGTTTGTAAATAAAAAATTATTAACAGCATTGATTTTTGTCCAGTTTGTTTTTTCATTCTATTTTTTCCATTAAGTATGATTTCAATATTGTAGTAAAACTTCTAGGTTGAAGAAATCTACTTCTATTCTAAATTTGCAAAGAAATGTGCTATTTTTTGTCTGTTTGAGTTGGGTTCTCACTCTGTCACCCAAGCTGGAATGCAGTGGCATGATCATGGCTCATCACAGCCTTGATTTCCTGGGCTTAGGAGATCCTTCCACCTCAGCCTCCCAAGTAGCTGGGACTACAGGCATGCACCACCATGCTCAGCTAATTTTTTTATTTTTTTGTAGAGACGAGATCTTGCTATGTTGCCCAGGCTGGTCTTGAGCTCCTGGGCTCAAGCAGTTCTCCCATCTTGGCATGCTAGAGAGCTTGAGATTGCAGGTGTAAACCACTGTATCCAGCCTAAAATATGCTACTTTTCAATCATTAATTTTTTAAGTGATTTTTCTTCATCTAGTAAGATGGTCTTATGATTTTTCTAATAGATTAATCAGCTGTTGTGATAAACAAAATATATAAATACAATTGATAGATTTTTTAAAACTTGTATTCTTGGGATAAAACCAATTGGGTCATAATTTTTTTTAATTGTTGAATTTTGTTTGCTAATTATTTAAGAGCTTTATTGCCAATGTTCACAATGAGATTGGTATTTTGTTTTCATTCTTTTATCATTCTAACCTGTTTTTAATGTCAATGTGTTTTAAAGGGATCAATTCTTCATCTCTTTCTATTTCAAGGTAAAATTCCTACATGGTGGGAAACTGTTCCCTCCACAGTGGGTAGATTTTACTTCTAAAACTGTTTCATCACACTTCCCCTGACCCCATGGCAGATTTTTAAATTCCTCATTGATTGTCTTCAATATTTTTATGTTGGCAAAAAACTGGTCAAAATATTTTCTTGTTTTTGGTATTCTTTCTATATCTGCAGTAAGGGCATCATTTTTTTTCATTCCTAACCTTTATCTCTCTCTCTCTCTCTCTCTCTCTCTCTCTCATTCATCAATCCTTTCAGGATTTTAGTTATTTTATTCGCTTTTTTTTTTTTTAAGAATGAATCTCTGGTTTTGTCAATCTCCTCTAATGTATTTTTGTTTTCAATTTCATTGCTTTTGTTCTTACCTTTATTAGCTACTATAGCTGCTTTACCTGACTCCTTTTCTTCCTGGACCTAGAGAGCAGAGCTTGAGAGAGTAAGAAGTAAGTGTACTTTTCTTGAAATGAAATGAAACCAAGAAAAATTGAGGCTGGCATTTCCTCTGAGAAGTGCTAGACTCAAGTTGTTCTTTAAAGGAAAAGTTTTGGAACACTTCTTTTGAGCTATTTGGAAAGTCCTAGAAGGTGTAATTCTAAGGGGATGTTTCAGAAAATGTTAATGGTCTTACTGCATACATATCTTCTAAGCAACCTTACAGGAAAGAGGAAAAGGATCTTCTATTTTCTTTAAATGCTGTGATTCATTGCAGAGCTCATAAACGCTAAATCACAGCATGACAAGGGAGAAGGAAATAAGAAAGCAATGACTGTCCGTATGTCGAAGTCACAGTCCATACTGAGGTCTTTTAGCATCTGACATTTTGCCTGACTGATGAGCCTCCACCACTGCAGTCAAGACCCTTGCAAATGACGCAGATTTTTCTGCCTTCAGCATCTGCAGAATTATTTCTTTATACGTTTTTATTGTCACCCACCAATTTGGTCTCTTTGATGACTCAGAAATTCTGATGTTCTCTGAGCCTACTCTGAGCTGACACTTCTATCCCTCGGTGTAATGACATTTGTTATTCTAATGAAGAAGCTCCTAGTTTAATAAGGCACACAAATAAGTAGACCCACAATTATGGTGCATTATAATAAATTTTACAACATGTATACCAGGTGTGGTGACTCAAGCCTGTAATGCCAGCACTTTGGGAGGCTGAGACAGGAGGATTGCTTGAGCCCAGGATTTTAAGACCGGCCTGGGCAACATAGCAAAACCTCATATCTACAAAAAAAAAAAAAAAATCAAAAAATTAGCTGGGCATGGTGGTGCATGCCTGTAGTCCCTGCTACTTGGGATGCTGAGGTGGAAGGGTCGCCTGAGTGCCCAGGAAGTTGAGGCAGCCCTGAGCTGTACTCCAGCCTGGGCGACAAAGTGAGATCCTGGCAAAAGAAAGAAAGAAAGAAAGAAAGGAAGGAAGGAAGGAAGGAAGGAAAGAAGGAAAGATGGAAGGAAGAAAGGAAAAGAAAGAAAGAAAGGAAGGAAGGAAGGAAGGAAAGAAGAAAGGAAGGGAGGAAAGAGGGAAGGAAGGAAGAAAGGAAAAGAAAGAAAGAAAACAAAAGAAAAAAAGGAAAAGAAATCTGCAAAGGATGCTCCTCCTTTCTCGTTCCGGAAGCCTTTCGGCAGATGGGATGGGGGCTCCTCGTGGACCTGGCCCCCCTGCCTTTATAGAGCCCACTGATCCTTTCACCCCTCTGGCCTTAACTCCTGTTAGCCATCCATGCCCACTCT